>PITA01005952.1:0-105035 GCA_004023965.1 Spilogale gracilis
AAGAGCACGCCTGAAAGCAACCTATCGGGCATACTTCCCCTATCCCTTGCCTATATAACCCCTTCGTGTTTTAATAAACTTTGCAGCTTGATCAGAATCCTGTCTTGCTGCCATTCTTTCGCGCCTCCTGTCCCATCCCTTTCATCCGTTACAGGTGTCTCGGCGGACCCCGTTGACTGCCTCGCGGGCCGAGGCAATTCTAGACTTATTTTAAGGTGGAGAATTCTGGATTTTGTTTGGATAGAGTATTTCTAATAAAGATTATCTCTGGGGCTAAATGCATTTACCTTTTCAAATGTAGACAGTCCTGGATTTAGTGATGGTCCAACTTACTACTTCTTGGCTTTACAGTAGTGTGAAAGATAGACACATGCAGGAGAAACTGTGCTTCGAATTTTGAATTCGGAACTTCTGCGGGGCTGGAGATCCATGGTGTGATCCTCTTTTGCAAACCTGAGTGGTGCCAGCAGCTGCAGTCCCTGTAGGCCACATGGTCATGAGGGCGAACAATAGATACACTTACTGATCATTCTGCGCCCGTACAACTATTCTGTTCTTCACTTGCAGTACAGTTTTCAAGAAACTACACTTTATCATAAATTAGATGATTTTGCTGACTGTAGGCTAATGGAAGTGTTCGGAACACATTTAATTTAGTGCTAGGTTAAGCTATGATGTTCAGTAGGTTAGGTGTAGTAAAGCCATTTTTTTACTGATTTATTTTCAACTTACAATGAGTTTATCCAGACATAACCCCATCATAAGTCCACGAAGATCTGTTTTATCTCTCTTTTTTCAAATAAAACTTGACTCATTTTATATCATTGTAAATGCATGACAACATATAATAAGATTTTTTTAAATAGAGAAAAAGTCGCATAATTCAACATTCTAGCAGCATTTCTACCAATATCCTTATGGGATATATTCTTGCATTTTTGTCATAAAAATATTTTTATTGAATTACTGTGGACAGAAATAACTATAACCATAATGGAACAAATGGTGGGAAAAACACTGAGCAGTAATTGATAACATTGCTAGAATTGTCCTTTACCATATGGAAATTTACAGTTAAGTGTTGACCTTAGTTGATATATGTGTACTTAATATACATTATTAAGAACATCTTAGTTTTTTTTTAAAGCATTGTATTTTTCCCATTCTAAAAGAGAGAAATTCATCACTGAAAATGTGAAATGTGACAAAGTAGTATAAAAGAAACCAGAAGACACAGAAATGAGTAAGCATGTAGACCAAGACAATTACTATTCATATTGGATAACTTTTCTCCCATACTTTATATATATTTTCAAATAAAAATTGGTATCATATGTAAAAGAAATTTTTTGTTCAATTAACACTAAATACTTAATCTTTTTACCATATCATTAAAGATTCTTAGAAAAAACTATGATTTCATACTATTTTATTATTCAAAGACATTTGTAGTTTTGCTACCCTTCTAGTTTAGTCTTTTTTTCATATCTGACTTTTTACTATACATAATTAGTTTGTAATACATCTCTCATTCTACATAAACCCTTGTGTGGATTTGTGACTATTCCATTAACTGTATATTCAGGAACAATTTTTTTAAAGATTTTATTTATTTATTTGAGAGAGAAAGCATGAGCAGGGTAAAGGAAAGAAGGAGAAGCAGACTCCTCAATGAGCAGGGACCCTGATGTGGGGCTCAAACCAGGACTCCAGGATCACAATCTGAGCTGAAGACAGATGCTTAACCAACTGAGCCACCCAGGTGCCCCTACTCAGGCACATTTTTCATGTTCTTGCTACATATCATCAAATTAATTTCAAGAAGATGGGGAAAAGCCTACATTCCCATCAGTGAGAGCATTTTATTTTCTTCAACATTAAATATTATGATATACATTATTATGATATACAGGGTTTCTCTTATAGATTTTTTTAGTTTACAGGTATAAAAATATACATAATATTTTCTTGTAATAAAAAAAAAACTTTTGTGACTATAGGTGCCAACAGACTCTTGTTCTCCATATTGTTTATTTGATCTTCTCTGCTGTGTTCTCTAAAAATTAGTTTATCAAGAAAGTGCATGACATGGTTTAAAAAATTAGGCACACTGGAAAATGCATCCATAAGAAGAAAATAACCCCCTTTACTATTCTATCATTACTTTTCATCACTTTTCCTTCTTTCCAGAAATTATCACTGTTAATAGTTTCTCAAATATTCTTCCAAAAAAAAGGAATATAGCGCTCTCTCTCTCTCTCTCTCTCTCTCTCTCTCTCTATATATATATATATATATATATATATATATATATATACTTTTTTTTAATGGAAGGTGCTTTTTAGGTCTACACAACAGGGGCCTGGGTGGCTTAGTTGGTTAAGCAACTGCCTTCGACTTAGGTCGTGATCCTGGAGTCCCTTGATCGAGTCCCACATTGGGCTCCCTACTTGGTGGAAAGCCTGCTTCTTCCTCTCTCAACCCTCCTGCTTGTGTTCCCTCTCTAGCTGTGTTTCTCTGTCAAATAAATAAAATCTTTAAGACAAAAAAAAAGACCTACACAAATATATCATGACTCAAGCTTTTTTGCAGTCTGCTCTGTTCACATATTGTCTCTAATACCTTTTCATATCAATACATATGTAAATATGCCTTACTATCTCTAATGGTTATGAAAATTAGCACAAATTTTGAAAATTTATTAACTTAATAGGTGAGGATAGTATCTTTTTTTTTTTTAGGATAGTATCTTACTGTTTTAAATTTCATATTACTTCGATTTTTGATGTTACTGGACATTTTTCAGATACTTATTTCCTATTTACATTTCATGGCTTTAAGGTCTTTATCTGCTATCTATCTGGTGTTAAGTGACTTTAAAAGCCATTTGGGACAAAATATGTCTCAAAGAGATTTTTGGGAGGATACCTGGCCTCTCTTCTAATCTCACTCCAGTTCAACTTCTCTTCTACACTGAATAACTCTTAGAGTGGCAATCAGGCAAAACCAGGAGACTGTAGGTCAGAAGCCAACAGTGGCTCTCTATCCTCTCTTGGTCTGGGGACCAGCATGGGAATCCTCAGTCATGGAGCCTGAAAGCGATGGTTCCTGGGGAGAGCTGGACCTTTGGAAATGGATATGTCCAATCTCTTCAGGACCCTGAGGAAATTCTGAATAGTTTTACTGAATCCTGTCTGCTTTCAAACCCACTAGATCTTGAAGACAGTGGGCACAAAAAAATTTCCCCTTGGTATTTCCACAAAGAACAGACAATCTGCCTGATACTCCACTCTTAGTCTGAAGTTTCAGAGTTGGACATTGTTCGTGTTTATTGATAAGAGGTTCTCCTTCCTCTGAGCATGTGGAAATCTGGGCTTCTCTGCCTCCATGCAGTTGGGTGGAGCCCTGTGACCATATCTAAGCAATAACATAGAAGCTAAAGATTTGAATTACCTTTGCATAGTTCTCTCTTTCTCTTTTACTTTGCTGTGGTAAATCTTGGAGATTTGTCCTAAAGGAGGGACAGCTTAAGAGAAGGGAGCCTCTGTTACTCTTGTTTCTGAAGCACAGAGCTCTCTGCTAGATCATGTTAAACATAAGATAATCAGAGAAAAACACTCTGGTATTTTTGCTGCAGCATTACTTAGTTTATACTGGTAGATAGAATACCCTAATGAGAAACAGAGGCTTAACAACTAGAAACAGTAACAACAGATTCATAAAAATACAGCTGTGGAATGGAAATAAATAATAATTTGAAAAAATTAAAAAGCTAAAGTGGTTGAATTTTTTTTGAATGTTGTAGAATGTCTTGAAATAAAGTATAGTGATGGTTGAGGCTTCATTTTATCAAGTGGAGAAATATCTCAAATATAAGCCATAAATATGAAAAGAAGTCATGCAGGAAAAGACAAGAAGTTTGAAAACAAATTCAAAAGAATTAATATGCAAATATTAGAAATCCTGGAGGGTAATAAATGATGGATGGAAGAAAATAATAATTAAACAAAAAAATAGGGAAAAATCCTTACAGTAAAAAGCTTTTACACCACAGTTTAAAAAGAATGAGGGAAAACCACACATGCCCAAATAACCAGATATTTTTTGGTAAAACTGCTGAATTCCAAAATAAAGTATGATGGTTTCCGCAAAAAATTAAAAATGATGTTACTATATAATCCAGAAATTCCACTTCAAGGCAGATTGAAAAGAATTGAGAGGGGTATATTTGTACACCCATGTTCAGAGCAGCATTATTCATGATAGCTGAAATGTGGAAGCAACCAAAGTATCCATCACCAGATGAATGGATGAGGAAAATGTGATATACACATCCAATGGAATATTATTCAATCTTAAAAAGGAAGAAAATTCTGACCTATGTTGTAACATGATGAACCTTGAGGAACTTATGCTAAATGAAATAAGCCAGTCACAGAAAAATCCAAACAACAAAAAGCAAATACTAATGATTGCATATGTATGCGATACTTAGAAAAGTCAGAATTACAGAGGTCGAAAGTAGAATAGTGCTTTCCAGGAGCACGAGGGAACATTGAAGGAGAAATTATTGTTTGATGAGGACAAAGTTTTACAAGATGGAACTTATTCAGCAGATGGATGGTGAGGATGGTTGCATACAGGATAAGTGTACTTAATGTACTGAAATGTACACTTAAAAATGGCAAGATATGGGGCACCTGGGGGGCCTAGTTGTTAAGCATCTGCCTTCCCAGCCCAGGTCATGATCCCGGAGACCCGGGATCGAGTCCCACATGGGGCTCCCTGCTCAGCGGGAAGCCTGCTTCTCCCTCTCATTCCCCCTGCTTGTGTTCCCTCTCAGGCTGTGTTTCTCTCTGTCAAATAAATAAATAAAATCTTTAAAAAAGCAGCAGTTCTATATTATTGACTTGTAGGAGTAGCTATGATATATTGTCAAGTAGAAAAAGTAATTGGCTGCTTGATATGTATAGTATAAATGAATTTTAATAAAAAACAATCAGGAATACTTAGATATATCTATAAATATTAAGGTGGCAAAGGATTGATTTGTGTCAAATTTGTATATATATAACATCATTTGTTTCAACAGCAACTAATTACTATCATAATTTTAAAAACTAAATATAGGAAATGTAAAAATTTATTTTGGTAAAGCCATATTACATATTATAGTAAGAGCTGTAAACTACTGCCTTTCCCATTTGGTGAATGTATTTTCCCAGTTTGAGTTATATCTTTTAATTGTGGGACAGTATAGAAGATATTTAATATAATTATATGTATTGCATATATTGTCTTAAATATATATTATTATCATAAGTTACTTCTATTATTTTACTTATATTATTATGTATTATATTAATATATATAATACCACACACTTGCACAACAGATGCATATATACATGTATTTTTTAAAAAAGATTTATTTATTTATTTAACACACAGAGAGATCACAAGCAGGCAGAAAGGCAGGCAGAGAGAGAGGGAAGCAAACTCCCTGCTGAGCAGAGAGCCTGATGCGGGCCTCGATCCCAGGACCCTGAGATCATGACCTGAGCCGAAGGTAGAGGCTTTAACCCACTGAGCCACTCAGGTGGGCTATACATGTATTTTTGTTTAAGTATTGCCATGTTATCTATGATAGTCAGGATTTTTTGATTCCTTTAAAATGAGATAAGAAATTAAGAACACCTGCACAATGACTTAAGTGAAGAACTCCTATAATTATTCCTCTTGTGGTGGGAGACTCGGTCTTAGTTTTTCAATACTCATGCTCTCAAGCTGACAATTGGCCTAGACTGTGTGATTTGCGTTGGCCAATGGCTCACTAAGCAGCGAACATGTGAACAGACTTGAAAGGCACTTGTGCATTAGGGCTTATCTTCTTGATGCTTTTGGCACATTGCAGCCTCATGTAGCAGCTTGGGCTAGCACATGGAGGATAAAAGACCAAGGCCATGTGGAGAGAGGCTCCAGTCATCTGGACTGTCTTTAGTCAACCCAGCAGCATATTGCAGCCACATAAACAAGCCTACCCAAGATCAGTCAAGCTGACCCAGGAGAAATGTGACTTAGTCCAAATCAAATTATTGACTTGAAGAATAATTTGCTAAATAATTGGTTATTGTTTGAAGGTATAACATTTTTGTTGGTTTATTCTGCAGGGAAATTTAAATGATACACTTCCACCCAACACACACACACACACACACACACACACACACACACACACACATGCAGACACACACATTCTCTTTGCTATTTGCCGTGAAGATACCAAATTCAACTAAAGTTTTTTCCATAACTTTCATTTATCTAGTTTCCATTGAAACAACAGTTTTCTTTTTTCATTGATATTTTATCATTTTATATAACCTTTAATTACATTATATCAGTATAATAGAAAGTACAACTACCATAAGCAGGTTTGAGAAGAGGAACAACTTATTCATGGTAATCATAGAACTCATTAGTGAAGAATGACCTAGTTATGAGTGTCCAACACATTATTGGCATCAGTATGTGGATGTATCCTGGACTATGGTAGCCCTTTAGGAAGTCTATCAGGCTAAGACAGCATTTCCTGTCCACCTTCATTATATTCCTGAATTTTTAAAATCTTAAAGTCATCTCCCTTGCTCCAACCAGGGAATGAGTATTCTTCATGACTTCAAGATGATCAGGATTCCATTCACAATGTATGTTAAATCAATATGCACTCATGCATGTAAATATAACGTTGAAATATTAGATTAAAAATTTGAGAGATACATAATCTTATTTTATTTCAAAACATTTAACACCATGGTTCATTAAGTTGCTATTACTCATAGTAAGAAGGCACTTGCATTGAAACTTCTTAATATATCCTGAAATAAAAATATCCATAATCCTAAACATTGAACAGAATCAACCCAAGGAATCCTATTAAGTCACTTTATTTATATTAGTAAGAACACATACCGTAAAGCTGCTATAACAAACAATACTAGAATGTCAGTAACTTAACATAATAGAAGTATTTTTCTTGCTAATGTGAAAGAGTCTAATGCTTGTTGGCCATAATTTCTGTTCCATGAAGTCATTTTGGGGCCCAGATATCTTCCAACCATCCATATTTGGTTTCTAAAATCCCCATGGAAAAGAAGTAGTAAATAATATTTTGTGAAGCTCTTAACTGCCTAGGTCTCAAAGATGCCACTTCTACTCACATTCTATGGTCAAACGCTAGTACTGGGGCCTGATCTTTTCTAAATTAGATCCAAGAAATGTGATTTACCTGTGTGCCCAGAATGGGAGACGAGTAGTGACCATCCATCCAGTCTCTGTCACATTTTTTTTTCATTCCACAAACCCAAGTATATCAAATTTGTGTTCAAATTAAATGGAGAATTGAAACAAAGGATTGAAGTCAGTAGCAAAGTAGTGGTTCTCATAGAAGTTAAAGTGGCCAGGGAATATGGATACAGCATATGGTCTTATCTTCAATCTTGTGCTTTAAGATATTTAAACACATTGATGGCCTTCTCTAGAGTTCAGATTCCTTTTTAAACTGGAAATAAGGAATTAATCAATTTCCAATTTTAAAGAGAGATAGGCAAATTGTTCTAAGAATGCTTTGGGATGATGTTGGTGACTGGGAAAGGACTAAGACAGGACCTTAGTTTGGCTCTGTGACCCTCCAGATCACTTTCTCACATATCTCCTGACACCCTGGGCAAAAATTCAATATTCTGGTTTATTAAGAACAGATTTTTTCCTTTCTGTTCATATTTCTTCCCAACTTCAAAGTCATGAAGGAAGAGACTTATAAGCATGAGATATATATATAAAACATGTTCTTAATTTTATTCATTCAGCATCCACATAGTGTTTATTAGTGAGTCTGTTTAATTTATGTGGCTTTTATTGAGAATATATTTTGTGACAAGCTCTATATTGAGACATGGGAATACAGATAAATAAGCTTTAAAGGAGTTAGAGCCAAACCTATCTATTCATTCATTGAACAAAGATTCAACAAGCTTCTACTTAGGAATCAGACTCTCTTCATATGAAAATTTGTCAGAGGAGACAGTTCATCAAATAAATACATCAATCACATTGGAGAGTAAAAAGTGCTATGAAGGAAAACAAAAGCAAAACAATGATGGGAGGTTAATTAGGTGAAGGGACTCACTCATACTTGAGTTAAAAGAGGAAGGCACCCTTGCTAAGTTCAATAGCCAGAGGGATCATCCCATTAAGGAAAAAATCAGGAATGGGTTAAGTAAGTTCAAGAAATAAAGGAGGCCAGGGAAGCTAGACGTGATGGTTGAGACAAGCTGGGAAAATGGATGCTTCAGTGAGAGGGTAGTTTCTCTCCCTCACCTAAGCATTCCTCCCTATCCTCTTACCCAGGTCCCTGTGGAGACCTGAATGCTTCTGGGTAAGCATTTTTCAGACTACATTAGTTTGCTAGGGTTGATAATTCTAATGTGTCAACTTGATGGCGCTAAGGGGTGCCCAGCTAGCTGGTCAAATGATTGTTTGGGGTGTGTGTCTATAAAAGTGTCCCAGAAAGAGATTCACATTTAAATCAGTAGACTGAGTAAAGAAGATTGCTCTCACCATCACTAGTGGGTATCATCCAGTCTGTTGAGGCCCTGAATACAACAGAAATATGGAGGAAGACAGAATTCACTCTAGCTGCTTGAGCAGAGCTATCTATCTTCTCTTGGCCTCAGATGTGGGAACTCATGGTTCTCAGGCTTTCAGACTCAGACTTATACCATCAGCCCTTACCCTCATCCTCCCATTCTCAGATATTTGGACTTAGACTGAATTATACCACTGGCTTTTCCAGTTCTCCAGCTTGTAGATGGCAGGTCATGGGACTTCTCAGCCTCTAAAATCATGTGAGCCAATTCCTATAATAAATCTCCTCTAATCTGTCTATCTCATATTGGTTCTCCCTGTGTCCTCATATAGTCATCCTACTGTGTGTGTTCTCTGGGTCCTAATCTCCTCTTCTTGTAGGGATGCCAGCCATAGAGGATTATGGAGTACTGGTACAGTTTCATTTTACATTAATTTCCTTGCTAAAGGCCCTCTCTCCAAATAGTCACATTCTGAGATATGGGGTGTTAGGACTTCTACATAAGAATTTGAGGGGGGAGGAGGCCACAATTCACCCATAACACATACCTTAAATAATATGTACCCATTGAAAGTGGGAGACTTATTTTTTATTGTGACACATAGCATTTAGGTAAGGGGTGGGGCATCAGGGCATCATAGGCTAGGAGACGAAATATGAGACAAAATGGTGAATTATTGGGACTTTGTCACAAGATTTTTTAAAAATCATTTAGTGTATCATGTAGAGAATAAATTCTCTGACTACATCAAGAAGTATAGGTGACTTGAATTAGGATCGTAACAGAGGAGATGGTATGAGATGTTTAGATTCAGAATCTATTTTGAGGTAAAAATCAGCAGAACTAGTTGATGGATTAGATGTAAAGAAAGGGGAAAAAGAGGAATCAAGTAGGACACAGATGGCTTATGTCACTATGGAGTTAATAGATCCCAGCATGGGCTAGCTATGTGGTCTCTAGGAAGTAACTTTATCTCTATGACTCTCTATCTCCTCATTTGTAAAATGGAGCTAATATTATTTCCTCCATAAATTAGTCATAAGGATCAAACTACATAATGCCTATAAAATACTTTGTGAGTGCTTGGTACGCAGTAGGTAGGCAGTGGATGGCAGTGTCAAGTGTCAGCCCTTCCAAGATGAGGAAGACGTGTTCACAGACCAGTGGAACCATATCTGGTTAAATGTCTAACTGACAAGAACTGATGCGGGGTGATCTCCCCGTGTTATAAAGAAGGAAAATCAATGTGGACAAGGATGATAAACCTCTCCTGATAGGATGAATGATTGATGGGGTGAATGTGGAAGACTTGAGAAAAACTCATTTTACTAAGGAAGAAGCCCTAAAGTTTCAACTGGCTTGTCCAAAGTCAGGGGGAAAAGGTTGTGTCCTACAATAGAGAATCCCAGCTCTGCCTCCTTACTAGACCTTGAACTTGTGAAGTAAGCTCCCTGGGCTATGGTTTTCTTACAATCACAATGGAAGTTATACTAGTTGTTCTGTAACTTGGAGGCAGATACTCAATGTTCAAAAAAAAAAAAATACCAGATCATTAATTTAAAAATGGCAATGTCACTCCGTAAGATAATAAAACAAAGTTGCAAATGAATGATTCTAAAGCAAAGTGTACTTTAAAAATTAATGAATTTCTTAGAATATGGTTAATGATTCATTTAAAATTTTGAAAGATGTTTAAAAAGATCTAGGATAAGATCACCATATTAGTAGCCAACAAATATCACATCATTGCATCTGATGGACTCTATCTGCAAATTTAACTATTATATAATTAACTGTCTAGTCACTTGGAAACCATTGTTAGAAATGGTATAATACTAATCACAACTATTTAAGGAAACATAGTAATGAAGTACTTAAATAAGGATCCAGAATTGTGAAAGAATTAAACTTTACCTACTGCACACATCACCCATCGAACTACTTTGTTACTTTGTCCCTTCGAGAATGATTTGATTTTAGCATCCCTAACAACTCTCAAACTTAAGGGTCTGAGTGTTGGTCTACTCTCCCCAAGCGCTAAACTGGCCTGGATCCCCTTTTCCTCACCTGCCCTTGGCCTAATGATTCAATCAGCCTCCAAAGGTAGCACTACAGCTTCTAAACTCCAAGTTCACACCAGAGGACCCCCTCCATTCACTGCTCCTTGGTCCCAGGCCAAGAGTGAGCCGGAGCTTCTGGGCACCAGGGTGAGGCAGAGACATGTAATACGAACCAGACTGGAGGTCAAGTCTTATTTTCCTCTGACGACATGCTTGCTGCTCCTCTGGAAACTGCTGCAGGGAGGGCTTTCTCCCTCACCTAATCATTGCCCCCCACCCCTCTCAACCCAGGTCCCCATAGAGACCTGAATGCTCCTGGCTGAAGCTGGGAAAGCATTTTTCACACCTTAAATAAAATGTGCAGATTGAGGGTGGAAGGATTATTTTCCATTACAATATGAAACATTCTGGCCTTTTTCCCAGAGTTTATAATAGCCCTTGGAAAGGGCCTCACCCCAGAAGTATAGTCCTAGAAACCAGCTAGAAATGAACTGGGAAGTCTGGACTATGGGCTTGCTAGGGAGGCAGAGCCCGTGTTGATAGGAAGGTTGGAACACTGGCCTTGTTACTGCCTAGACCAGGACAGCAAAGAGCTGCTCGTGGGTACAGACTGTATCCATGCCTTTCTTCATACCCTACGAGCCGCCAGGGGTTGACATGTTCACCGAGGTTTAACTGGAGGATCCTGGAGCTCTCAAAGATACTATACACAACAATGAGAAAGGTCTCTATCCACTGCTCCTGTCTTTTTAATTATCTTTTCATGCCAGCTAACATTCAATTTCCCTATAGACTAACTGCAGTAATAAACAAACCAAATCCTGGTGATGAACATGACACAGGTTTATTTCTTGCTCATCCTATAATAAGGCGGTTGTGTGATGGATGTTTGGGCACCCAAGATCCTTCCATCTTCCAGGTCCTTCAAATCTTCCATCAGATCTTCTTCATTCTGCCTGAAAAACTATTCTCTCTGAAGGGCCTTGCAGGGGACTTTAGGAACCAGGTGTGGAAGTGTGCACTTTACTACACCAACATACCTGTGGCCAGAACTCTCACATGGCATATACTCCAAAGTTGGGCAGTCCACAAAATTTCTATACCACCTGCAAAAAAAGGAGAGGGAACTCCTAGATATTGGGAAACACATTCTCGACCATATCTCGCTGAAAAGAGAAGTGTCACTCTGGATTTTCATCAATCCTGACACTTTCATGGGAATGAAGGGTCTGAGAAAAGGGTGAGGTACTGGGAAAGGAGGCTTTGAGGACAGAGGAGGGAAGATAAAGCCATTGCTCTTTCTTATGTTTCCTCTTAATGGTCATAAACTTTAAAAGGTGCTATAGAATGTGTTATCCTGCATTGACATCAAGGGAGAACATTTCTAGTGTCAGTCGTCCAGCAAGACAGAGTCTTACATGTGAATGGCATCCCAGCACCTTTACCATATTCTTTTATTTGGAAACAAGTCACAGTTCCCACCCACACTCAAGAGAAAGACATTGCAGAAGGATGTGAATATCAGGGGGCCAGGAAACACGGAAGCATCCTTAAGGTTTGTCTCCATTGAAGCAGATGTCTAATTTAATGAGTAGATGGATGAGGAGGTAAGACCTCAAAGAAAGAGGCTTGCTATGAGACAACATGCACTTTACTCTGAATCTTATTCTTATCACTTATAAAATGACAACTTCATAGGACTATCAGGAAATTTAACATAGAAAATGTTGGTAAGGGACGCCCAGGTGGCTCAGTCGTTAAAGCATCTGCCTTCGGCTCAGGTCATGATCCCGGAGTCCTGGGACTGAGCCCTGCATTGGGCTCCCTGCTCAACGGTGAGCCTGCTTCTCCCTCTCCCACTCCCCTGCTTGTGTTCCCTCTCTTATTGTGTCTCTGTCAAATTAATAAATAAAATCTTTTTAAAAAGAAAAATAATTCTTTAAAAAAGAAAAAAAAAAGACAATGTTAGTAAGACAGCTAATAAAATGCTGCAAAAAACAGGGACCAACAAGCCTTCTTTTGCTTTATTTGTTGATGACCTGGGCAAGTCACTTCTTTAGGCTGAGGCTCAGTTGCGCCTCTGTAAATGAGCAATTCATTTCCAGAAGATGTTCTGGGGGGTCACTGCCAACTTGAAAACTCACATCACTGGATAAAGCTGACTTGCACATAGTCTCCCCATAAAAACAAGTACCTGAAAAAAAATAAACTGAAGACAAAAGATAAGGGAATGCCCTCTTCTCACTTAATCCTGGAGTTGAGGGCAATGAATGTATTTCTTCTTGGTCATCGAGCTGGAGACCTTTTGGAAGTTGGATATGAAAAGATTAGCCATTTAAGATTGTGCATGAAATAATCAGAGATTAGGTCATTTAGTTCATTTCATGTATTACTGTCTATCTTTGGCCTTTTTTTTTTTTAAGATTTTATTTATTTATTTGACAGAGAGAAACACAGTGAGAGAAGGAACACAAGCAGGGGGAGTGAGAGAGGGAGAAGCAGACTTCCCGCTGAGCAGGGAGCCCGATGCGAGGCTCGATCCCCGGTCCCTGGGATCATGACCCGAGCCGAAGGCAGTTGCTTAACCAACTGAGCCACCCAGGCGCCCCGGCCTTTTTCTTTTTTTAAGTAGCTGTTAATAAAACACAAATCTATTCAACCACAACATGGCAACTCTAGCTCCACTGAAAATTAGAGGGATTTCTAACTTCTTTAAAAAGTCTAGAAATATAGACATAGAAGCTTCCTTGTCTGGTTAGTTTGCGTCATAGGAATCAGTTACTTTTTCATTGGGGAGCGGCTGGAGAAGAACAACTCAGAACCAGGTCACCACTTGGACTGAATACCATGCAGGCTGAGGATGTTCTGTGTTTGCTGGACTCTCGTCTATAAATTTCTTTCTGGCCAACACTCTTCTGGGCTTCCCTTTATCACATTCCGAAATTACTGCTTTTTCTCCAGTTTTCTTCCTTGCCATCAGTGTTTGGCATGCCCCTGGGAGTCAAGGGGAATGCTAACACAACCACCATTCAGCCTGGGATTGTTTTCTCTTTATTCCTTTCTCTGAATGAGGTGTCTCAATGTTTGGAGATCGTAGCCAACCCTCTGAACAGACTCTCCTGGGGGCTTGTTGTCTCTAAGGAAGTCTCTATGAGCATTTATTTGTAGGGGCGCACTGAGATATCTCGATTCCCATCACAATGTCTCAACTCTCTTAAACTGAAAATATACCCGTAACTTTGTCTTGAATTCTAAAGGTCAGCCACCTCCAGGAACTCCCATGCATAACAGGAGACATGTGCATGCTGGAGTTTGTGCCTTCTTAAATTCTGGGTCCTGGGTGCCTCGCTCACCCGCCAGACCCTAATCCTAGTCCTGCTAGACAAGACAAGGAGCTCGCCACTGAATGCTTCACTGAGCTAGATATAAAGATTGTATATTCATTTCCTAGGGTTGGCATAACAAATTACCAAAGACTTGGCAGTTTAAAACAATAGAAATACATTGTTTCATGGTTCTGGAGGCCAAAGGTCAAAAACCAAGGTGCCAGCAGAGCTGTGCCTCCTCCAATGACTCTAGGAGAGAAGGCTTTCTTGTTTCTTCCAGGTTTTAGGCTATCTTCTGGCTTCTCGCATTCCTTGTCTTGTGGCAATGTAAGTCCAACCTCTGCTTCTGTTTTCACATGACCTTCCCTATCTGTGTCTTCTCCTCTCCTTATAAGAACACTTATCTTTGGGTTTAGGGACCTCCCAGATAACTCAGGATGAGCACATCTTGAGAGCCCTAATTTAATCACATCTGTAAGACTCTTTTTACAACTAGGGTCACATTTACACGTTAGGAGAGGACACATATGTTGGGGTGTCACAATTCAATCCACAACAGATTGGAATAAAGAGGTTGAAATCTAGAAATCCAAACCATGAGACAATCTGAACAGATTTATTTGTTCAACAAATCTGTGCCTAACATTGCCAGCTCCAAGTCAGATGAGGACAAGATGGCAAAGAGGAAGGTGACATGGTTCTGTCCCACACCTCCCCAAGAGAGTAGCAAAATCTCAATCTCATGATCATGGCCTGAGCCAAAATCAAGAGTAGGACACAACTGACTGAGCCACCCAGGTGCAACCCCTCTCCCCAGCACCCCCACCACCTCCCCCACCTTTTTTTTTTTTTTTTTTTAGAACCCAAAGGTCTTAATATGACCTCACCTCCATACACCTTTCTGAAACCATCTTCCACTCTCTCTTCCTTGCAACCTAAGCTCTGGTGACTTTATTTCTGTTTCTTGAAGAAGCAAAGCCAGGCATTGCCATATGACATTTGCACATGCTTTCCCTGCCTAGAATCACTCTCCTGCTTTTCTTTAAGGGTCTGTCCAAACAATCCTGGCTGGAGTGTCTCTTCTTTAGAGGGACGTCTCCCCCGATCTCTCAGTCTCTTTGGCTCCGTCTTCATTCATCCTCTGCCAAACTACTCTGCTCTATTTCCTTCATTGCTTTAAACACCTGAACCAACTTTCATTTACTGTTATTTGTTGGTTGCCTATCTTCTTGCACTAGAATACAAATTTCAAGAGAACTGGGACCTTATCTGTGTTTTTACCACCGTCTCTCCATGTCTAGATCAGCTCCCAACATATAGTAGATGCTCAACAAACACTTGCCCAATGATGAGATGCAAGTGTTAGTTGGGTTTTTTAAATAACAAGATGTATGAAAAAAAAGTGTCATCTTAGGGTTTTCCACGCACAACTGAACACCACTTTTAACACATAAACATTTACTTAGCTGTTTTGGAAAGGGGAACAAGGAATGATGTTCTAGGGTTTTTGCTGAATACCCTTTGGGTCTCTTGTATTTTCACAATTCCATCCCTGTTCTTTGCTTCACTGGGTTTTTTCCGTAAGTTAAGGCAGTATATTATGGATAGTTTCTGCTTCTCCTTCAGAAGTCTCAGATTCGGTCAGTATCGAAGAACTCTAAGATGAGTATTTCTCCCTCTTTCCTCTGTCACTCTGCTTCTCTGGGACAACCTCTGCTTCTGGGTCTCCTATGTAGCGCAGAGAAATCCATCCCACAAATAGCTTCCAAGCTCTTACCTATAGAAATAAGAAACAAACCAACAAAAACTGCAATGACTATTATCTGGAAAAGCACACTATACTTTATCAAAAGACACCCGACCAGAACGCTTGAATCTTGACTTTCTAGAAACATTGGCCCACTTCCTTTAACAGCCATTATCTTTGCGTTTTATGGTACTTTGGGTCCTGTCTCTTATGGCCAAGGAGGTCCTCTCCATATCTCTTTTTGCTGTCAGTGAATCCCTGAAACCAACAAGATTTGTGAATGATGCACCTCAGGGGGCTCTGCTGGGGAAGACTGGGTCAGACAGAGTCTGTTCTGTGTGAAGTAATCCTATCTGTGTGTGCTCAAGTTTTAGAGTTGACCCTCATTAATCATGGCTCTGGTTCTCTTAGACATTCCAGAGCTGATCTATCCCCTTTTCCCCCAAGCAACAATCCGTATAGACCCCCAAATAAGTTATTTATTCCTGAAATGACTTGATCTGGCATCGGCCAGCCTTCTATAACCCCCTGTGTATGAAAGAGAGAAATGGATGGCTTGGACAACATCAAAGTGTTATTTTACTTTCCATATAGTCATTAACTTTAAATGTTCCCAAACTAATAGTCCAAGACATTGTAAAGAGGTAATAAGTTCAAAGGAACATGAAACATAAAGCAGAACTCCAGAGTCATTTGAAAGTATTTTCTGTAAATGTGTGCAAGCTTTCAAGGCTGCTAGGCAAAGGAACCTGGATCGGCATTTTGGCCAGTGCTGAAAAGAATTTTCCCCAAGTGGAGTGTGTAAGCGAGTTGCCAGGCCAACCTTTCTGAGAGCAGAAGCATGTCTTTAGAGGATCTGCTGTCCCAGAGAACTCTGCACTGAGCTGGCTCATTCTTCCTTCAATTAAAGGGCAATTTGTCTCTTTTTAAAAAATCTCTCTTCCCTTGTTTGGATCTAGGCGCTCCAGGTCAGTTAGGAAGGGCTGGTCTACCGCTCTGCAAAATAGGATGTCTCTGTATAAGAGAAAATTATAAACAGATTAAATTATATAAACTGGATATCCGAGTTCCGATTACAACATCTCTAGTCCCTGAGCTGAAGTGTGTGGGGTGGAAAGTCAAGAGCCCCACCGATCACTCTGAGACATCAGAGATAAGACATCGTTATTTTTGTTATTGTTACTATTATTTTTAGTAGACGAACACATCCTTTGAGAAAGCCACCAGGGAATAGAGTTTTCCATGAGAAGCCTTGCTTAGGATGTCGTCCACGGAGATGAAGGGCTTCTGCTCTTCACCTTTAGATTCTCAATTTTCCTTCATGTCAGACAACTCTGGGGCTTGCATTCGAGACTCACATCCGGGCGGAGATTTGCAACCATTAGCATAGGTTTCTTTTATTTCAAATTAGAAAACACAAAATTCAAGACTATTTTGTTATGCGTTTCTTTACATATTTCCTTTTCCTCTTTCCTCCCATGCAGACTTCTTTGTGCTCATCATCACGAGAAGCCAGCTACATCTTAATCCACTTGCTTTTCACTTACCACAGTGCCCTAGGCGTTTAAATCCTCCTCTGTAACTTTCCTAACAGTTAAGGTTCTCATTGAGTGTCTCTCCCAGAACTTAGTTAGCCACTACCTATAACTGGATTTGTAAATTGCTTCCGAACTGTTTGCCATGAATGATAACTCAGTAATGAACATTTTGAAGCGTGAATACCTTTCTTCTGTTGAGGGAAGGATGTCATTGGGATGGAACCTTTCTAATGAGATTATCAGGTTCAAATACATAATCATTTTTATGGCTCTTGAGCATGGTATGTTTTTTGTTTTCTGAAACATGTTTTTTCAGTTCCAGCATTTACCTGGCATTGTTCAGACACCATTTCATCACACCCACACCCACATGGTGAAGAGGGAAATATTAAGCATCCCAGCGACTTTGAAGTGTCCCAAACCAAAAAACGTATGACAGGCTAAATTCAGTCAAATTGAAAATTATGTACTGATACAACCCAATATGGGTCTCACTTTTATTATTTTTAATCATTTTATTTCTTAAAAATACGGTATGTAGGAAATATAACACTCATTACAAAAAAAAAAGAAAATAAATATCACTCATATTGCTGCCACATTTATAAGACATCACTAACATTTTGGAGTAACCCTGGTTATTGTTCTATGCACATATTTTAAAAACAAAAATAGAACATTCCATTTTTTTCACTAAATATAAGAATATGAATAGTATATACATGATAAACATTTTTGTCACATATCAATTCTAGTGACTATATAAATTTGTCATATGAATATATCAAATATCCTGTGGTTAGTCAATGTGATATATTTCAATTTTTTATCTATTGCAATTAATGTTACAATGGTAGTTACCATTCTAATGGATATAGCTCAGTACAAAACTGTCACAATATCCTAAAGACATTTTTTAAAGAATTTCTAGGGTGCCTGGGTGGCTGAGTGGGTTAAAGCCTCTGCCTTCGGCTCAGGTCATGATCTCAGGGTCCTGGGATAGAGGGCTGCATCCAGCTCTCTGCTCAGCAGGGAGCCTGCTTCCTCCTCTCTCTCTACCTGTCTCTCTGCCTACTTGTGAGCTCTCTCTCTGTCAAATAAATAAATACAATCTTAAAAAAAAAGAATTTCTAAATAAAAGTGCAAATGCATTTCTAAAGCTTGTGACAAGTATTCACAAACTGCCCTGCAGAAATGTTACCTTGCACAGGGCTATGAGATGATCTATTTTCTAAATATTCACCAACATGGCCCAGGGTCATTTTACAACCAGTCGTTTTAAATTGATGAAGTAACGTGATTGTGCTTGACATCAATTTGCACTTTCTGATCATTTGTGAATTTAGCCATCTGTTTTCTCGTATTTATTTTAGTATGCATATTGTGTGTGTGTGTGTGTGTGTGTGTGTGTGTGTGTGCATGCTTTTTCCTGTTTTCCTGTTACTCTCTTTTCTGCTATTTAACCTTCTAAATAACCACAGAGCGAGTTGTTATGAACCCGTGGCATCCTACGTAATTTGGTTATTGGATATTGAAACATCCTCTTGCCTTCTCACATTTTTCCTACTGGGATTCTGGCACTGAATCCCTCAACTGCTCTGGGATTCTCCACTGGTTTATGGCATTGAATTAACGCTGGGCTTGAGATGGAGGAGGCAGGAAACTCTGAATTTATACTGGGGAGTGGAACATAATACCCATGTAAGGCATGTCAGATCTGAAGATAAACTGTTGCTGGATTGTAAAAGGCCTTGAATGCCAGAAATTTTAGACTCTTCTATCAGCAATAGGGAGCCATGGAAGAGTTTTGAATGGGAGAGGAGAAAAGATGTGTTTCAGAGAGTGTCCAGAAGATGGCACCATTGTAACATGTCTTTTGCTTGAGAGCTTTTAGGGGCTGAGCCTTACAGGTAAAGTCCACATGTGAAAAGGTACCTTTTCAGAAGCATTCAGACTAAAATGGTCTAGATTATTCTAGTTGACTAGACTGGGATGAATTTTCCTAAAAGGTGAATAATTTTTACACAGCAGCTCTGTCCTCTTTTTATATTACATATTCATTTGACCCCACCCCCCAGGCTGCTTTTCAATTATGCATATCCGGATACTCATTTTCTGCCATTAAATTCTTCAAATTGATTCAGTGGTAATGACAGAATATTGATTATTGAGTATCTTGAGGTATATGAGAAAATTCAATAATTCTTCCATTACTCTAAGAGACTTTTACGTTTTTTCATTCTCTTGGTCATTTGATGCAACTTACTTGAAACATCTCTACTTTCATGAAAAAAAGAAGACTCGGTACAAAATACGAGAGTCCAAATGTTTTTCACTGAAGCCTCAGTGGCTCCCCTCAGAGACAGCAAGGCACATGTTTGTAGTTGGGAATCTGGCAGTAAGGAGCTCGAGGGCCGATGGTCAAGATGTTCTGGTTCAGAAGTTAGAAAATAAATAATTCCTGAGAGGAAGGATTCTTAGGCTCTGGGCAGCTGATACGGCAATAAAATAAATAGGCAGTAAAACACACTTCCTGTTTTGAGAGTTCACATTTCATATTGGCAAGGCGCATCTCTTAAATTCAATCTCATGCTTCCATAAATAAACCTGGCACCTTTTTAAACACTTTTCCATCTGCTTCAGAATGAGGAGTGCATTATTGAATACACCTCAGGGAGTCCCAGAAATGGGAATAGACTACTTGTGAGGAACACACCATTGCAGTTGGCCTGGGCCCAGAGAAGCCATCAGGAGATTGTTTGAGTTCAAACCATTGTAACAAGACCCCGAGGGTGTTTCCCCACCCCCTGTGCTTCTGCTTGAGCTTGTCATGGTGGGAGCTTTGCACCAGGAGGAGCCAGGAACCGTCTCGGGTTGAGTCAGGGATAGGCACATTTGCAGGATTCTTTTCTATAATACCTGGGTTAGTCCTCATTTAGCTCCTAACACTAGTTCCAACATATTAATTCAGTTTCCTAGGATGCATGGAAAAGCCCATCCTCCACCTTTCTTAGAGCCCTGAGGTCAGGTGTACAGAGCATGGAAGGGCTCTAGGAACTCTTAGGATTCCTGGTGATCGGGCTGGATGCTGGAAGGCAATGGATTGCTGTCGCAGAGAAAGGACTCACGTCCTTATTTTGTCATAGACTGTGGGATCTTTGACAGGTAGGTGTGATCTTTGACATTTTATCCTTAGGGCATGGTAAGACAAAGTGAAGGAGAGCCCATGAAGTCAACTGGCATGCCGCCTGGTACCAAGTGAACAATCCATGGATAACTAGCTATTTTTCTTGACTTTCCCAGGTAATCTTTGTGAACCAGAAACTAGGAACAGACCCCGCCTGGCTCAGGCAGCCAACACACAGTTATCCTTTAGCATCTACATTCACCATTGAGGCCATTCTTAGATATTGGATGCTTTCCTACATCATATAATCTAACCCTTATGGTACACCTCAAATATTAAAATTTTAATTTAATATTATTTTTATCTTATAAACAGAAGATCAGAAATACTATTAAATGTTATCAAATGTGACATGCTACTGGTTTTAAGGTATGTCACTTTTTTATTTACCATCACAAAAGGAAATAAAAAAAACTTTGATAATTATAACTGTAAGACTCCACAAGTTGCAAGGTACATGACAATTTCAGAGACTTTTAAACTGGGGGGGGCAGGGATGTGCCTTTAAAACCAATGAACTATACTAAGGAACTTGCCCGACCTCATGAAGAGCTGGTAGCAGAACCAGAATTTTAGTGCCAGGGACACCAGTGGCTTGCAAAGTTTTTCTCTAAGTCAGTGCTTGTTCCCTCCCCCTTATCAACCACTCCCCATGCCCAGTGGGTCTTGGAGCAGCTCTGCCTTCCTGTGAGAGCCTTCTCTGTTATTCTGGGATAGCCCTTTACCATTCTCCAACTTGTACCACCCCTCACTCCATGACACTCCGATTCTGAGCTCCTTGAAAATGGAGAGTCAGAAACGTAGGAGCTTGGCTCACTGGTGCCGGTAGCTGGGCATTTCAGAGGTGAGTAGGAGGCAGAAGCTGCCAAGCACCTCATTGGTGCTGCCTGAAGTCCTAGAGGGACAGGAAGTGTTCAACAAATAATCTCAGTACTTCATCACTGTTGCTGTCATCTCCCAAGCCTCAATTAGATTGAACTGTGATTGGAGTGGGTTTTCGGCACAATGGGATTGCCCTAGCTCTGGCAGACACAGACCTGTCTCTCTCTTTTGAATATCTGGGGCTGTAAGTACTCTCAAATTCAATGGGACTCTCAGTATTTCATCTCTTTGACTTTTGTGCTTCAAGGAAACAAGTTGCTTCTACCTCTTCTTTTATTCTGATAAGATGGTGGGAAGAGAATTAAAACTTGGGCTGCAAGTTCCAAACTAAGATGTCTAAGAGAAAACAAAAAATTGAAAGCTTTATTAATGCAAAATGTCAATAGAGAAACAGGTTGTATGCTTGCAATTCATCTCACTCACAAATTTTACTAAAATTGAAAAGTAAGTATGAAATTAGACCGCCTTTCAGAAAAAAATACAGCTAGATTAAACCAACCATCGCGGTGGCAAGTAAGTTCTTGCTAAACCTCAGTCTCACTCACCATCTATCATTGATGGAGTTGAATTAGATACCCTTTCTAATACTTCTCAGCCCCGACATTCCTATTTTCCAACATGCCTCTCCTTACTGAGTTGGGTACCAATATTATCAATTGCATTTGTTTCTGTCCGGCTAAACAGAAATGCCCTGGAGATCACAACATTTTTACACCTTTCATAGTGTCACTGGAAACCTGAAATAGCCCATGATCACTTATCAAGCAATGTGCCTTAGCATTTGCTTCAAAAACCTGGTCAACTTTTTTTTACCCAGATGACCACAAGAACATTCTCCACCTGTGCCTATGCAGCCTTGACAAGGATTCTGATCAAGCATGAGGACAAGAACCACAGATGAACTCCCCACCGTGACGCTCTGGACCAGGCTGGACCTCTGGAGGCAGTAGGACACCCTCCCGGGAGCTTCATGCAACGCTAGACCCTGTGCCCAATATTCATCTCCCCTTGAAGATCCCACCGCACCTTTGCACATAATTCTACGCTGGTGGGTGTGGTTGTCCGTTTACAGATTGTTTTCCCCAAACAGGTGTCAGCTTTTTGCAGGTTCAGAATGCACCTGATGTATCTGAAGCCACAGAATCTGACACAGTGCTCAGAGCCTCCAAGCTGGATTGAGTGAGAACCTAAACATGAGATTTCCTTTGGGGACCTGGATGAGGGGAAGTTGCCTCCTCAGGGCAGGTGTTATGGGAACACTGCTGCTGTGGGGAGAGGGAAGAAGATCTCAGATCTCAGAAGCAATTCCTAGATATTTTTCTGCCTTTTTCCTACCTGTTTTTGGGTCTTGTGTGTGTGTGTGTGAACTTGACTGTGAGGTTTACCTTACATTCTTGCCTCCAGGATGTCATGTGTGCATGTAGTATGCTTCTCTAGAATTTGTTATTCAGCGTTCTGTTTATGTTGTAGCTCAGAATTTGCCTTTTGTTTTACAAAGTATTGACATCATGCTTCCCTGGAAGGAATTATCACTCTCTTTGAGAAGTTGTAGCAAAGGTCCTTTTTTTTTTTTTTTTTAATAACCTTGGATCTTCCTTTAGCTCCTTTCAATTGGCTTCTCAAGCAATGCTTAAATTATCCTACCATCTCCCTCTTTGACCTCTGTTTGCCTTTGTTTAATTTTTCCCTTAGATTTTCTCTGAAGATAAGGAATCCCCTTGTTTTATCATCAACTTCTCTAAAAGATCTTTTTTTATTAACTTGGTTATTTTAATATTTGAGTCATCTTGGCAATTCATCTTTTATCCATGCTACAAGTTCTTCTGATTTATTACTAGCCTTCATCAGGCACATTTTCCCTTGCTCCCCACCTCCAGACTAATCCAAACTCATCATTGAAGTGTGTTCCCGGAGAGTCGGGTCATTCCTATTTACTTGCTCCCTTTTGGGGCTGTAGACATTAAGTTCTGGTATCTGCCAAACTTGCCCAGAGTGGCTGGTCAACCCACTTCAGCCTTCCTTGGATGCTGGCACTGGCAGGTGTGGGAAATATGAAGAGTGGAAAGAGTAAGCCTCCTGGGTAGTGTGCAGAGTCTAAGGTCAAGAGTGAGGGCAAGTTTCGCAGTCAGAGATATACCTCAGGCCATTGGATGCAATGCCTGCATTATGCCAGCATCTGTCCCTTTTTGTGAGCACACCACATCCACAGCTCATAACACACAGAAAACATCAGCCCTTTTGATCCAAGAACTGCATCAAATCATTCTGACCCTTTGAGGAAGATATGTAACCTGGGCCAAGTGAAGCCAGATGACTTTTTTTTATTACCAGAGCATAAAGCAATATTAAATGATTTCATGAGTTGTAGCCAGAACATCTGTTATTAAACATTAGAAATCTGATTTATTCAATTATAACAAATTGGCACTCAGCCCTCTCTAAAGTAATGCCTTGCCTTTGGGGCAAGAGAGTGTTGTTTGTCAGTTTTCTTTGTGAACATACCATCCTTTCCACATGTCACACAATTGCTCCTTTTTTCTTTGAGAGATGATGGCCTGATCAAGGACATAATGCCCCCAAAGGCGTTGTCACAGGAGGAAAAGGAGCACAAAGGAGGAGACACTCATATGTACAACTCCAAAGGCTATAAAACTGACACTCAGAATTGCAAAGCAAGTAGGTCCTGTGTCAGTGACTAACTCCTCCAAATTGGCCCAACTTTTCCTTCAGCTGCTACTTCTGCAGCCTTATGGAACACACTATTTTATTCCATATGCAGCCATCCCCAGACTTTAGGAAAAATTCTGCTCTCGAGTCCTTCATTTACTATAGATAATATAATATTTCTCTGAGAAATGTGGCTCTCCAGTCCTTTAGGACCTGAACCTTTTGCATTGATCAGAATAACGAGTGGAAATCATGGCATTCTATTGATGGGATGGCAGACTGTAATCACCGGGTAAGTGTGTCTTGGTGGGCACTGGGGCAAGCAGAAGGGGTAAAAGGAGAAAATCTCTGGGAATATAGATGCTTCCCAAAGTAACCCAAAGTTATCCATTCATTTTATGGTTCCTTTGCACATCACTCACTACTTTGTTTTGAGATATTTACCTGTGATAATCACTGTGTTAAATATTGGGAAATGAGCAATAAAAATTTAAAGAAGAGTTGATCCATTTACTCCAGAAGTCCACAGTCTGATAAGAAAAGTATGATGTTGGCACAAACTGAAGGAGAAAGTTATGAGTCATGGGAGAGGCACAGATAAAGGATTGGGGAAAGTTAAAGAGGAAAAAAAGAATACTGGAAAGTTCCAGGAAGGGTTTTGTGAGGGATGTGGAATTTGGGCTGGGCGTCAAGGCAGGACAGGGTGCTGAAAGAAAGGAGAGATAGTAGTTCTTGTAAAAAGAGCTCATGGCTTGAAACAAGGTGGGTAGAAGGCAGCATGGAGGCATGTTTGAGTATTGGCCAATACTTGGTTCCCTGAAGCCCACAGTCTGTATGGGAAACAAAGGTGGGGAGCAGATTGACAGATTGACACCCTATCTTGAAGGTCTTTATGTTCCTTGGCCAAGGCATATTCAATAGGCTGAGGTGTTCCAAGTGTGCAGGTAGCACTTTAATTCAGGAAGATTAATCTAAGACCATGAATATATTATAGTAGGGACACCTGAAAAAAAAAATGCAGTTGAGAGAGAATAAAAGCTTGCACTGGAGTAGTTGGGATGGAGACGAGGAGAGGCATAGAAATGCACAAGAGAGACACTGGTGTACGTGCAGCAGTTACATGTTGTTAGAAAAAGAGTGTGACTTTTGGACTCACACAGACTCTAGCATGACATTCATGTTTTTCTCACTCAGAACTACCTGCAGGAAGTCACAGCTTCTCCAGACCCTCCAGTCTTCCTCCCCAGAAATGTCCACTAG
Organism: Spilogale gracilis; assembly: GCA_004023965.1. Lineage (NCBI taxonomy): Eukaryota > Metazoa > Chordata > Mammalia > Carnivora > Mephitidae > Spilogale > Spilogale gracilis. The sequence goes on from PITA01005952.1 coordinate 25,312, forward strand.
CATGTGTTATTGAAGGCTCATCTAATACCTCCTAGGTTGTGGAGAGGCTCAGGTGAGATAATAGATGTGGGAATATTTAATAAAATCTGAAAAAAATAAAAGAAGTTTATTATGTTTATTTAAGTGGCTACCTGGATTTGTGGGAAGACAGAAGTGAAGGATCCCAGATGAATCTTGGGTTTTTATACCAAGAAGACTCTGAAGGTGAGAGTCATGTGCTGGAAAATGAAGAAAAGAGGAAGGGAAAGGAGGGCTCCCACTCACCTGGCTCCTCAAAATAAACTCCAGCTGGATAAATATTACACTGTTAACTCGAAAGCTCGGAAGATATTTTATAATGCGGCTGTTAAGAAATTCTAAGAATTCCAAGGAGGCTCAAAAACAAAAAGGAAAAAAATGTTAATACATTGGACTACATTAAAAATTACAATTTCTTTTTCTTTAAGATTTATTTATTTATTTGAGAGAGATTGAGAGTCAGGGACAGGAGCAGAGGGAGAGAGAATCCTCAAGCACACTCCCCACTGAGCACGGACCCCTCAAAGGGCTCGATCCCAGAACCCCGGGATCATGACCTAAACCTAATGGGAGCCTGGGTGGCTCAGTTAGGTGTCTGACTCTTTGACTTTCGTTCAGGTCATGACCTCAGATATGGAACCCCACATCGGGCTGGGCATAGAGCCCACTTAAATTATCTCTTTCCCCTGCTCTTGCCCTCAACAACAACAAAAAAAACAAAGAAAAAAAGAAATGATAAATTCTATTTAACAAAAAGTAATGAATAGGATTGGAAGGAAAATAGCAAACAGGAAAATTTGTTGGCCAATCATGTGACTGATATGATGGATTTCTAAACACCTGAAGAGTTTGACAGAACAATTAAAAACACAAATGAGTGACCAGATAGAAAAAAATGGCAAAAAATGTAAATGGATAATTTATACAAGGAGAAATTCAAAGGATCAATATACAAAAGAAAACCAGTTATATCTTAATCAAAGATATTCGAATAAAGGAATCTTTTTTCTGCTAGATTGGTGATTTGATTAAAAAGATGGAAAGTAATGGTTTTATGAAGGGTTGAGAAATGATTACTGTCATGCATTATTTAAGGAGAGATGAAATATAAAATAAAGCAGTCTTTGTGGTGTTCAATTTGATAATACATATTAATAGGTGTAAGTGACACATCCTTTCAGCTACCAGACCTGTACACATCTGGGACTTTACATGAAGAAGATAGATACATAAATATGAAAATATAAAAAAACATGTTTCTTGTATTGTCCAAATTGGCAAAAAACAAAGAAAAGAAATACAGGATAAATTAGGTAAATAAACTGTGATATACCTAAAATTTTCTTTAGCTCATAAAATTGATACTAGGGACATGAATCTTTATTTATTTAAATGTAAAACTATTCACATATTATTGAGTGAAGATGTGTAGTATTATTCCCCTTATTTATAATATTATATATACATAAATATACTTAAATATACATATGCTTGTTTGTTTATGTATTGATACAAGATATATCTAGAGAGATGTTCACTGTAATGTCGCCAGTGTTTTTCTCTGGACCATAGAATTTCTGGTATATTTTTCTATGTTGTTTCAATGTTTAAATTTCTAAAGCATTTTTTACAAAAGCATCATATTTTTAAACAAGATACATAAAATAAATTAAGAGAAGGATCCAAAGAGGGACAGAGGAAAGAAAGGAGGGAAGGTGGGAGGAGGAAGAGAAGGATGAGGAGAGAGAGGTGTATTAAAATGTACCCGTGGGATTTTAATTTAAGGATATAACTAGATGTCTAAACAGAGAAACCAATGGCATTGAAAGAAAAGCAAGACAAAGGGGCACACCATGCCACACAAAGCCACACAAGGAAACAACAATTTTTTTTTTTTTCTAGAGGCAGAAGAAGCAATGAGGAGAAACTATGATCCAGAGCCTTTCTTGAGCTTTCTGAGAGCAAGAGAAGGCAGGGCAGAAGAAGTTCCTGACTGGCTTATTGGACTAATTAATGTGTGCCGGCTCTGGGATGTAGAGGCAGGCTCTAGCTACCTGGTACCAGGCCCAGGGTTGATTCAGGGCAGCGAAAATGCTAGCTTGCTTTGTGTGAGCTCCATGAAGGAAGTGGGGGGATGCATGTGAAAGGTGTCTTTGCAGGCAAGTTGTTTATTAGCTTTAGGAATTAGTCCTGGGAAGGGCAATCTCTCCCTAGCCAGTTAGCCACCTCCTACATACACCTACTGTCAAAATATCATAAAATTTCAAACATAATGAATACAAGAGGGAGTGAATGGAGAAAGGGAGAGAGAGACTAGTTGGTGGGGGGAGGCCCAGAGAAGAGGGAATTGATGGATTCTGAGGGTAGATGTGGGATGGAGTCTTGATGTGGTCTGATAGAAAGGCAGAGCTTCCTCCAAGGATGAAGAGAAGATGTGAGAGACTACACCAAATTCTGCCGTATAAAGAGGGAGGCAAAAGGAACCCGCTGTCAGATGACTTCGATCTTAGCAAAAAAAAAGTAGTCAAAGCTATTTCTAGAAAATGACCAGGATAGAGCCTGGAAAAGAATTAGAACAAAATTGAGGTGGTTTTAAACAGTTGCAGAAAATTCAGCATGAGATTTTCTAGGGTGAATAAAAGAACATCCATTAGGTCCGGAGAAAGTTATATTCAGACACACACACTCAACCTGACGAGTTTGACTCCGGGTGAAGCTTGGATGTTTGCTCATTATGGGATAGACTTCTAGACTTTTTAGTTTTACTCCTAAACCTCAATTCCTTGAATAAAACAGTTTCTGCATCAGGGATTAGCGTCCCTTCAAGACCTGCCAAGATGAAACAAGAAACTATGTTGGCTGCCATATGGGTCACTGTCCACCATGGGGAGTGGCTCTCGAATCATTGTTAGCTGAAAGACCCCACCCTTCCATTTGTCATCTGCCCCCTACATATGCAGCATAGAAAATGGTTAATAAAAAACCCACCTCCCAATTCCTGACATGACACAAGAAAATGGTAAAAAAAAACAAAACAAAACAAACAAACAAACAAAAAAAACCCACGTTATCTTAACACTTTCCCAACATTTGATATCCTGAACATTTTCACAGGTTTGTTTGTTTAAATCCTGCTCCTTAATGAAACCAGCCCCTACATAAGACTCACCCAGGCAGGAAATAAATTTGTTAATGAATGAATGAATGATTCCAGTCTTTATTCTAATAGAGTTTTACTATGTGTGGCATAGTATAGAAGATGACCTAATTATCACTGCTTTCTCTCTTCGTGCTTGGTTTAGTCACTGATGTCTTCAAATGCTTGAGTGAGGGCAGATGAAGGAGAGGAACATGAAACAGCCCCCAGATGTCAACTGATTGCACATGACAGTGCCTGGCTGTGTGAGGCGATAAATATATCCTGCCGACATCAGGCTGAGCGGAGCCAATGTGGACACATATTCAGAAAAACAACAAGCCAACGTGGTCATTTCTCTGGGCCTTGTCTTTGTTCTTTCCAACTCAACTGCATTCTTTACTCCTGATTTGGAGGCTATTTACAGTATATCCCAGGGAGCCAGCCCACGGTGTTGATCTACTTTCTTTTGGAAATATTAGGATTTGTCTCCTGAGGGAGTCAGAAGGATTGTTTGTTAGTTTAAAAATAAGTCATACATTTGATCATGATTGTGCAAGACTCTCTCCTCCTCCGTGAAGCGTCCATCTCAGGGATGGTGGAAAGGAAGATGTCCACAGGGAGATCGGAGGCAGGACAGTTGTCTATGGGGCATGGTCTCTCTTATCTGGACATGAAAGAGCCAAGAAAAGAAACATAACACTGAATGCTTTTTACCAAGAAATGAAGTCAAAAGGGAAAAGAATTCCCCATTAGTGGGAGGGGATTACTACCTAAGCCAACTTTTCCCATAACTTCTCCAGCGGATTCTTTGAAATGAAAAAAGCAGGAAAAGCAAGCAAGATTTGTACAATACGTACAGAGATCCAAAAGAGATTTTGAAAGTTGAAGTCCAGTGAAATCACTGTCTCATTCTGTGTCATATCATCCAGACAGTGGTCGGGACCCTCACTCTGATTGTATGAACATTTCACGTTTGAACATACAGATAATTCCTGCTTTTTTCTCAACCACACATTCTCTCTCTGGACAATCTTGTTTGAGCTTATAGCCCAGCACCGCATGCAGGATGATAAAAGCTAAGTTGTGAACCGTAGACTCAGCCTTTCTAAGCTCTGATCATGTCTACAAAAGTATTCTGGATTGTCTCAGAGACCCCGTAAGCATGTTCTCCAAACCAAACTCATCCTAGTCTCCCAAAACCAGTATCTCCTCCATCCTGATATATTAGTAAATGGTTCCCCATGGCCAATCTTTCAAAGGCAAAAAGTTCCTGTACCACTAACCAGAGTTATTGTCCTAAAGGCTTGATCATATCAGGTCTCTTTGAAAAAGAATGAAATACACATCTGAGCTTAGAATGAAGTCACAAGCTGTACAGATTGTCTTTATTATCTCATTTGCATCTCTGGGGCATTCAATGCTGTTGGCTGCTGTCTCTTTCTTGGAACGCCTCCTTCATTCCTGTAACTTCCTACTCCTTCATCCATTCTCTTTGTGAGTTTCTTGTTTTGGCTCTTCCTCTTACCTCCCTGTAGTGATATTATTCCCGACTAAAGATATTAGGTAATCTCTTTTATCACTCTATATTAGAGTGCTTAAAAAAAAAAAAAAGAAAACATACCCTGAGGGCTTCCTATTCAGTAGATCCTGGATCTGTATTTTCAAGAAGCTCCCCAGGTAATTCTAAGTGGTTTGTGTAACACCCTTTCATATATAATTTGCAAGGTAAACAAATGCAGGGTGGTGCTATCTTTATAGACAGAATATATACTATGGCTGTAATCCGTATTTCTCCTAGTGAGGCCAAGTGGCTGAGACTGGCTAGATGTTCACCAAACCTATTTCTTCTCCTTCCAAGATATTCCACTCCCCTGCAGGTCCTTGAGGTCCTGTGTCTGAGTTCTGGCTTGTGAATGGGAGTTAATATGCCCATAAAAACCTTCCATTTGTACTTCTTCACGCTCTTCTCCTTTTCCAGTTGTCTGAGTCAATAGCCATGGAAAACTTGAAAGTCCTGAATTGGAAGTGGTCCAGGCTCTGTCATCCTGAATCATTGACATACCATGTGGAAGACGGTCTCCCTGCTGACTTGTTGATTGCTCTTGGTACTGGTACATAACCAAGAAGCAAACTTACACTGTGTCAAGTCATTGACATTTAGGGGCTATTTGTTATAAAACCTGACACCTTACTAACTAATACAATTAGATAAAAGGTAATGCTGAATTAGCCATTCCCATGGTGTATCTCAAGAACACCTTAAGTACTCTTTGATCTCCTATGCCTCATGGCTTCCTAGTTACTATAAAATTGCTTAGCTGATGGTTTCTTAACTTTTCTTATGTGATGGATACTTTTGGCAGCCTGATGAATCCTATGGATAGATTTCAGAAGAAAATATTTTTGAATGCTTAAAATTAACCATGCAGGGTTACACAAGAAACCCATTTGATTGGAATCATTACCATAACCTTAAAAAATTAAAATTGATGGGTGCCTGGATTGCTCAGTCAGTTGAGTATTCAGCTCTTGGTTTCAGCTTAGGTCATGATCTCAAGGTCATGAGATCGAGCCGTGAATGTGGTTCCATACTCACTGGAGAGTCTGCTTGAGATTCTCTCCCTCTGCCCTCCCTTTCATGCTTTATCTCTAAAAATCAATGAATAAATACATCTTTAAAAAATAAAAAATGAACTCTCTTTCAAAAATAATATTTTTTATTGTATTCAGTTGGCCAACATATAGTACATCATTAGTGTTCAACAATTCATTAGTTGTGTACAACACCCAATGCTCATTCCACAGCTACCCAGTGATGGGTCAAAATAATTAAAATTTATGGAACTGTTACAATCATGTTAGAGAGCAAAACAATACATTAAACATAAAAGCAAGCTAGAAGGGAGTTTTTACAGACCCATCAATATGTGATGTTTGGCTAGTGTCACTTGCCGTGAATAAGAATATTGGACTATGGGGTCCTCCTCTCTCTCTCTGCTTGCCTTTCTGCCTACTTGTGATCTCTCTGTCTGTCAAATAAATAATAAAAATAAAATATTTTAAAAAATAGGGCACCTGGGTGGTTCAGTGGGTTAAAGCCTCTGTCTTCGGCTCAGATCATGATCCTGGGATCAAGGCCCCCATCGGACTCTCTGCTCAGCAGGGAGCCTGCTTCCTCCTCTCTCTGCCTGCCTCTCTGTCTGCTTGTGATCTCTCTCTCTGTCAAATAAATAATAAAAATAAAATATTGAAAAAAAGAATATTGAACTGTGGGGTGGTCTTTGCCAAGGCAATATCCATGTCACATTTAGTCACTATTGATCTTTTTGTTTTGATGGTGACAAGTGTAGAGATCCCAATTCGCAGAGATATATTGAGGCATTTGGAATGAAAACGTCTATAGATGGTATTAAAAGGCCAGGAGAGTCTTCTCTCAAGAAATACCAGAACTCTCCAAAGACTCTTGAGTTAGACTCTGATGTAGTAAGATTTCACTTTTGTGATCAATGAGCTCATATTTGGCTAGATCAACATCTTTGATATAGTTTATATCTGAAACTGTTCGGTAACACATAATGAAAATGACTCATCCTTTTCCATATATCGATCAACAAACAATTGTAGAGAGAGAATGTATTGCAGATGTCTGGGCAACTAGTACTTGGTGGCCAAACAGCACCTGGGTTGGGGTTGCCTGAAAGCAATCTGGCAACAGTGCCCAGGAAACTGTGAGCATGAGATTTTAGGTCTAATAACTATAATAGTTGGTTTTTTTTTTTAACTATAATAGTTTTAAGAATTTTGAAATATTGGCAATAACAGTAATACAGTAGGGCAATATCTGATTTTTACTGGTGAAAAGTTATGAGTTCTGCTAATGTTCTTGTGGCTTAATGCCTACATTTATAATGAAGAAATGTTCAATTTCAGTTAAAGTTATTGGGGGAAAAAGTTGTTTTTTTTTTTTTCCTCAAACAAGTTTAAGAATCCACTGAATTCTGCCCGGGGATCTCCTGCAGAGAGGTGTGGGCACCAGTTAGGAACCCCTGCTCCAGTGCTTTGAGATAATATTGTTCAGACAGAGAAATCTTCCTTCTTGCCAAAGGGTGTTCATATGGATGTGGCCTTATGTGGCCAAACATATGTCCTGAAATGGGACAGAGTTCACTCTTTCTCCTCTTCCACTCAGTTGGCACCTTCTTTATTTTTTCCTTGCCCTGTCTTGTGGCTAGAAACCCTCACTAAAGGGATAGATTTCCAGAACCCAGGCTGTAAGCCAGGCCACACACACACAACGGTATTGCCAGGCATACAACATTCCATTGTCTATTTAGTGGTGGCATTGGGGAAGCGTCTTCAATTCTCTATCTTATTTCTCCCCTGATAACTGCCTTGTTTTCTCATAGTTTTATATGAGTACCATATAAAATATAAAGAGAACTATATAAAAGTGAGATGGAAGTAACCTATATAGAAACAAAAATACAAATAAGCCCATGTGTTCTCCGTCTTTAACTTCCCTTAGTGAGGATAATTCTCTTAGACCTTAGTTTTAGTACACACACATTCACACACACACACACACACACACACACACACACACACACACAGTAAGAAAGAGAAAGAGAAGGGAGAGAGAGAAATTGGCATGATCGGTGAATCAGATTGCTCATCGAAGACATCCCCTAGAGGGATGGAGCTGAGTCCTAGCATCTGTGAATTTCTGCTACCTGTCTCAATGAATGACAGAGTATGTAAACAGGTAAATGTCTGTTAAAGTGAGCTAAATCCTGCTAGTTTAGGGATGATCTGTAAATATGTAAATATCTTGGATAGACATGTATCTTAAATAATGAGCACAATCTATTTTTTTAATTTAAATTCAATTAGCTAACATAGAGTAGATCATTAGTTTCAGATGCAGAGTTCATCAGTTGCATATAACATCCAGTGGCACAATCTGTTTTTAACTGAAGTGGGTTTACTTGAATGTAATATACTTTTTCAGAAATCCTATAATCTTGGGAGAATTCCTTAAGCTCACTTACCAAATTGGTAAAACAAGGCTAATAATGCCTAACCCTTAGAATTAAAGAATTAAATGAGTTAGCGCATGAAGAGAGCATAGAGAATAATACCTGGCACATAGTAGCCACTCTGCATGAACTATTATAATTATTGCTAGATGCAGTAGTAGTCATGGTAGCAATTTCATCACTATAAGAAGTGCCAAGGGACAGGTGTTGTCAAGGATGCGGAGAAAGGGGAACCCTCCTACACTGCTGGTGGAATGCAGGCTGGTGCATCCACTCTGGAAAACAGTGTGGAGATTCCTCAAAAAGCTGAAAATAGAGCTACCTATGACAAAGTAATTGCAATACTGGGTATTTACCCTAAAGATACAAATGTAAAATGTATTACATGTATCATTATACATGTAATCATGTATAATGATCCAAACGGGTACGTGCACCCTAATGTTTATAACAGCAATGTCCACAATAGCTAAGCTATGAAAAGAGCCTAGATGTCCAACAATAGATGAAAGGATAAAGAAGATGTGGTGTGCAGGGCGCCTGGGTGGCTCAGTTGGTTAAGCGACTGCCTTCGGCTCAGGTCATGATCCCAGAGTCCTGGGATCGAGCCCCACATCAGGTTCAGAAGGAAACCTGCTTCTCCCTCTCTCACTCCCCCTGCTTGTGTTCCCTCTCTAGCTGTGTTTCTCTCTGTCAAATAAATAAATAAAATCTTAAAAAAAAAGAAGTTGTGGTATACACACACATACACACACACACTCTCTCTCTCTCTCAAACAATGTAATACTATGCAGCCATAAAAAAATGAAATCTTGCCATTTACAATGCCGTGGATGGAACTAGAGGGTATTATGCTCAGTGAAATAAGTCAATCAGAGAAAGGCAATTATCATACACTCTCACTGATAGGAGGAATTTGAGAAACAAGATAGAAGATCACTGGGGGGAAGGGGGGAGAATCAAACCAAGACAAAACTAAAGAGGGAGACAAACCATAAGAGACTCTTCATCTCAGGAAACAAACTGAGGGTTGCTGGTGGGGAGGGGGTGGGGGGATGGAGGGCTGGGTGAGGGACATTGGAGAGGGTATGTGCTATGATAAATGCTGTGAATTATGTAAGACTGATGAATCACAGACCTTTACCCCTGAAACAAATAATACATTATATGTTAATTTTTAAAAAGGCATGCCAAAAAATAAAGTGCCAAGGAGTATTGAAATGCTCAGAATTTAACGTCCTACTACAGATTCTCGATCTTACTGCTTACTCAGCTCTTGTATCTGTGTTTACGTTTCCTTTGTCCATTATCTCATTGCCAGCCGGTTAGCTATCACCCTGAGTCACTCTAAAACTACCTTCCCCTAAAGATCCCTTCTAGATTGCACTTTATAATTGACTATGAACTTGGAATAAAAAAAATGCAAGATTATTTGGATTATGTACAAAATAGTATTAAATAGATGAGTCTGTGTGCATCTCATAAATGCTTCTCTTTACCTGACTGATTTTTACTACAACTATATCTAGATATTCATTCTTTGGTAAATAGATGTGTCCACCTCCTAAGTAAGGTACTGCTGTATGCTTTCGTGTGTACTGGCATCACCTTCCTTCTCTTCCCTTTATCATAATTACCTTCTCCATCCTCATCCTTGGTCACAGGTAATAAATTCTCTCAAAGCATCACCAGGTCATAGATGGAAAACAGTGAACTGCATGAATTTTAGGGTTAGTGGCCACTAAAATGTTGTATGATTTATGCACATGACCAACTCCAGGCCTCAGGTATATTTAAAGACGAGTAGGATTGGCTAGATACCACAAAGGCACTTCTTCTCATGCCTTAGATTCCAACTTTAAAAAGCAATGATATTTCTTCTTGTCAACACATGAACATGCCTGGTGTGACTGTTGGCTCCTGCTGGTGGGCAGAGGCAGAACTGTGCATATTGGCCATGTCAGTGGATGTGCCTTCAGCTCCTGTTTCCGTGGAGGAGCAAATACCAGAATTTTGAGCCCTGCAGGTGGTTTGTCATTCTTGATGTATTTCTTGCTGTCTAACCAGTTGGTAATTTATAAAGTTTATAAATCTAATCCTATAGTGGAGACAAGTTGGATGGGAGATTTTGCATTTAGGAAGAATATACCTATGGGGCTTTTAAACTGAACAATATTGAGTCGTTTGTGTCACTATTTTATGGTTCTGGATCATCTATTCTAGTTAGACAAGATTTCAAGATTTATAGTACCATCAGGCTAAAGACTGGTGTATTTTTAACATGCTCACATATCACCTTGCAGCTAAGGGAGACTTACCATGGTTCCTACTGCTTTGGCTGGACCAGTTTTCCTTCTGGCTTCTTGATCAGGTCTCCGTCTTAGGAATGCAAGCCTTCCCTTGGATAAATCTTATCCTTTTTAATGCACACCAATGGAATGGCCAAATAAAAGGCATATTCCAAAACAACAGGATCGCCTGTTTGGGGGAAAGTAAGGTACAGTGGGAAATTCAAGAATGTAGATTGGAACATGATGACTTCAGCTTTCAGCTCCATCATTGAGCTAACCACTTGATTTGCCTTCAGTAGTAGCCAGGATCACTCTTGACATCAGTGTGGTCACCATGGAAGTGCATGACGCAGATATTTCTCAGGGAGAAAATATCCTGTGAGGATTGTGACCAGCTGATACCTCTGGCTGCCACACACTCAAGGTCTACTGTAGCATTCTTGCCAAGGCCACACTCTTCTTAGAATGCTCCCAGATAACTAAGCACAGCAGAGATAGAAAGTGGAGCCATCCGGCTTCACATAAGACTGGTCTAATGGGCAGTGGGTGCCCCGGGTTCCTTCTTGCCTGGCTGACCTACTCATAACTGTACTGGAGACCAAGCTTCTCCCTGTAGAGCCCACTTCCATATTTTCTCTCCCTTTGGAAGTGTCAGACCAGCATCTGAGATATTCAGGGTGAGTGGCAGGAGGCAAAGAGGAGTGATCATGTGGGAGGTAAAGATCAGGAAATTTGGAGAAGTTGGAGACCCCAGGCCGTTTTTATTATTTTAGTGAAAGGAGTCTCTTTACAGGACCAGTGTGAGACCCATGGCTTCTCCAGGCAGACCAATAATTTGGCTCCCCACCAAACCAGTGTTCTTTTGATATTTGTTCAGCACTTATTTAGTGGGGGATGAATTATTATCAGCAGGGAGTTTTGTTGTTATTGATTACTATCATCCCAGATCACTTCTGGATTTGACAAACTAAACTTATGTACACTTGAGCAATATGTTAGGAGTCCCATGGACAGGGAAATTGGCACCACGTTTGTAACTTTGTTGGTGTTAGCATACTGAGAGGCAGGAAATAGGACCCTAATCTGTGGGTTCATCAGGTTCTGTCCATACAAGCAATAGTAATTGTAGAGGAGGCTGGAGGAAACATTCCTTAGACTGATTGCTTGAAGACAGCCCAGTGCAGAGGAAAGAATAGTCTGGAGAGCATGGTCATAAGGACTAGTTCCCTGGTATATATGATGCATTTCTCCACCACAAGTCATTCAGCCTTTTATCCACTTGACATAGAAATGTTCACACAAAACTGCCTTTATTTCTAATCAATGAGTAAACAGATACTGTATTACACAGCCCTGAACTCGCAAATGCTCTAAGTATTTTTTTTTTTTTTAAGTTTACGGAAACATTTAGGTGGGCAAGGTACTGTAGTAAATAATAATCACGTAGGAAAGAGGAGGGAGTGGTGGGAAGACTTGCAAATGTGGGGATAGGGCCAAGCATGCGTGGCCAGGAAGATCACACGGGTGAAATGGATCCCACAGATTCCACCATGGGCACCAAGCAGCCCCTCAGAACCATGGAGTGTCTTCTGGGTGTCAACGAAGGGGAGCAGAGCAATCTCGGAACTGAGCCCCCTGAGCATTCCCAGACCCCACCTCAGAACACACAGGCTCACTTACCTCAAGCATGTATTTCTCCATATGAGTAGAATCTTGGCTATTTGCTCAGGGAAGTAACACTGCTTTGTCACAGGGTTGTAAGAGGACTTTCACAATAGAGCAGCCTTGTGGGAACATTCCATCCCACTGTGTTCTAGAGCTGAATGTTTGATGGCCACCTTTGTCTCTCCTGCTTTTGACTTGTCTGGAGTCAGCAGGCTCAGATCTGAGACTTCCTTTTCCTTTCCCAACACATGTTTTTCTTTCCCACTTTCATCTTGGAGAAAGTGCTCCTTACTCCCCTTTTGAGATGATCTGGCCCCCACAGCCAGTATTGTCCTACCATTCATGCTCTAGCAACCTAACTCTCAAGAGTCTTAGTGAACCCCAAACCCTTTTGTCTTTTTTTCTCTCCCCAAAGGGGAAAAAAAACTCACTTCCTTGTTTCAGAATAAATGCAATCAATAGTCAATAACTGAGCTTTGACTAATAGCACTTGGTACATAAAAATGATACAAACAGGGCTCACAGGCCCTTCTCCAAAGGAGCACATATCCTAGTGGCTTTAGATGGCAGTATACAGACATAGTCAAGACAGAAGGAATGCCAGAAAGGGGTCAGAGAATCTGACTGGGGAAGCTAAGGGAACTGTTCCAGAAGAGGTGGCATGAGGGGCAGTGAGTGACACGTGGAATTTCAACACATAGGAGACCGAGGAGCGCTATATGTGCTGGGGGACCAGCACATGTAGAAACCGCAGGGCCATGACAAAGACCATGAGTTAAACCTCACCAGCTGGAGCTGGGGAAGCAGGAACTGTACAGGTAGACCCCCCCCCCTTATTTTATGATGGTGCCTGAAGATCATATGTCTGTAAACTTTCTCCCCATTTGTCCCTTACAGCGGGAAACTGGCACCCTTCTCTACTACCTGGAACAGAGGCAGGAGCTTGGAAGGTGCTCAGGGAAAGCCTCATCTGTGAATGATCGTTTGTCTACAGAAGGAAAAGCAGCAACAACTTCCTCCAGCAAGTATGAGATTACTCTGAGCAATCCGTTTTTCTCAGATGAGGTTCTGGTCTCAGAAGGAATGAGCCACTGTGGTACAAAACTTTGGGGACCAGCCTCACGGCTGCCCCGTGTCTGTTGGCCCATTGACTTAGAGGGAGCAAGCTTCTACTTTTCAGTTTACTTTTAGTCTGTGGTCACAGAACCAGAGCTTTGTTGGTGGAATCACTACATTTCACACTGACTCTTCCCATTTGAATGGTTATTGACTCCAGAGATCCCAAACTCTTGCTCATTCATCTAACATGAATGGAGCCCGATTCTTTTGCTCCTTTTTTCTCCAGTAGGTTCTGGGTCACTTTTAAAACTTTCCGGTTGTGTGAGCTTTGAGTTTGGAAGGAAACTGGTCTCTCTTCTCTGGAGAAATATGCAGTTCTTTGAAAAACTTACCAAGAGAGTTTTTATAGAAAATTCTATCCTCTGGTTGTAAATGGCCTCTGACTCAGTCAGAAAAAATCCTTATATCTTACATCATGGTTTTCAGTCAGTTGATATTGTTAATACTAACACATAATAAGTAATACATATATGTTGACAAATGATTGCTTAACTCATGGGCAGTAGAGTTGTCCTAGGTTTCAAAACCACTGCTCATTCCAAATGCCCCAGATGCCCACCCCAAGAACAGCATCACTTCAATGTCCTCTGAGGTCCCACTGTCTGTCGTCCATGTCCCCTCCACAGCTAGGGAGCAGAAAGCCCGTATTCGCGGCTGTTCCCTCTGACTGGAGTGGTATTTGCTTTGTCCCCGCCAAAGAGTTATGTTTCAGTCAGCTGCTTCTCTTCATTTTGGCAAATCCTGCTTGATATTTCTCAATTACAAACTAATGACTCATATTGCAGCATCTTCTGATTTAAAATTAGCACAGCAGATTGGATTTGTTAAATCCAAGAGAGCTGGAAAAGCAAGCTAATCGTTCATAGCAGTGACAGTCTCTGTAGCCTGTGGTGCCATTGGCAAACTGAAAGGAAAGGCAGAGGGACCTAGAAGAGAAGTGTTTTTAATCCGTTTAGAATTTGACAGGTTAGCCTGAGTTGAGTGAGTCATTTTGCTCTAAAGATTCTGTGGGACTATCTTGGCACTTGTCAAAGTAGGCTTACATTATGCGACAGTAACCTATTAATTCCCCAAACCTCAGGGCTTACACAAGGGTGCGTTTCTCTGCTCACATGGCATGTCCAGCATAGTCCAAGGGGTAGCGCCAACTATACAAAGATGCAGGTGGACAGAGACACCCTTTCTGGTCTTTGTGATAGTGAAAAAAAGAAAGTAGATAATTTCACATGGGCTTTTTACTGCTTCAGCCAAGAAATGACAATTGTTACTTCTACTTGTATTTCTTTGGTCAGAAGCAGTCACATGGCCCACCTGAGCTGAGCAGAGAAATACAATTCCTTCTGAATGTAGAAGGAGAAAGTATGAAATATTGGTCAGTACTGACAATGTCAATAACATCTGCCCTCTGGTCATCAAATGATTGTTTTACTCTTGTTCCCATACTGGAAGCCCTTATCTTCCCACCCACAGTGGAAAACCCAAAGTCCCATTCATTCATCATAAATCTGTCAAGATCCACGATGTCAGGGGCATGAACAGAAGTTTCTACATTAGGTTTGGGCATTTTTTTTTCCTTGATCCAAAGATTTATGTACCAAAAAGGCAATATGCAATCACAGAATAGGGGCAGAGTTACCATAATAAATACTACCACAAGGAAAGGCAAAGGATGAGAGCACTTGCCACACCATCACACACTGAATTGACAATTCTGGAATCCAACTGGGAGAATATTCTAGAGTCCCCTAACCTGAGGAAGGGGAATACTCTTTAATTAGTTTCCAATTCTGCTCCCTGCAGGGGCACCGCCAAGCTCTTTCTTCTCTTTGGCCTCTGGATCTACCCTCTGGAAGGGTTTTTTTCTATTTTTAGCTTTCTTGGCCACTCTTGACATGGGCACGGGGTGACCCACCGTCTTTGTTAACTTAGTTCTTCTTCCCATTACTTCTGCCTTTAAACTATCAACTTTTTCCCGAGCTTTCTCTCCCATAACACCTTACCAAATGCTGCCATTTTAGATACATATTAACATCTTTCTTTTTCGCTTCTTCCCTCAGAGACATGATTTAATTAATTCATGTAATTGTTAATTATTTTTACATTTCCACATGGCATGCCATGAATCACCATTTTCTTAGCACCTCCAGTATCAGATTTGAATTTGTTTTTTTTTTTTTACTGATTCTACCTCTTGTTGCTAATTTTATAATAACCATATTAGAGTAGATTATGCCACAATACAACTTAGCCCTATAATCTTAGAAGTTTGATACATGAATGTTTCTCTGCTCATGATAAATGCCAGTAACTAACTATTCATTAAATGTTATACAGACCATATAACCCAAGGCACATTGTGTTAGTGTCCCTGAATTTAGGTGAAAATGAGAAAAAACAAAGCTAACATTTATGGAGCACCTGATATGCTTCAGAAAATGATTAATGTTTACATACATCCACGTACGTAACTTACTCAGCATCACTGAATCAGAATTGGAGCCCAGTTCTGCCTGGTTGCAAAGCTCATAACTTCTATCCTTCCTTTCATTCATTCAAATTTCCACATTTGCCTTTTTGTAGTGGTTGGCACAGGAGACAGGGCGCCTTAAATAAGTGCTTCTAGAATTTTTATGTGCATACGTATCACCTGAGGATCTAATTAAGGCAAATTCTGATTTCTGATGATAGGCCAGAGACTCTTTGTTTCTAACAGGATCTCTGAGACCAGTGCTGCTGATCTGTGGTCCGCTTTTTGATTAGTGAGATTCTAGAGCAATTTAGTAATAATCAAAGACAATCTTGTGGGAGACCTTTACAGACATGAACAGCTATTCAGAGCAATGTATTTTCTGATGATCTAGAAAGATCTTGTTTTAAATCACTCCCAATCCAATCCCTTGATGTGTATGAGATTCCTGTCACTTATTACCAGAAGGGTTACAACAAACAGTCTCCATTACTTCTCAGTAACACAGCTTATATTCAACTGGAAGATTTAAATAAGGTCTTTCAAAGAGTTAAAGTACTGTGTTCCCCTTTGCAAAGGGCTAAAGGGAATTAAATGAAGAGAAATATTTGATTAAATAGTCTGGCTTACCTATTATAACTCCCTCATATTTATTCTACTATCAATTGTATCTCCTTGACCAGGATTCATGTGTCAAAGGACAACAGTCATCCCTCCACCAGACAACCCCAAAGAACCTTCCCAAAGCTGGAAATGTTCATCTCTGGCTTCCTCTCCTACATGACTACATGCATCTGAGTCCTAACTGTCCTGGTTCACCTGTAATTCACCACACATGCTACAAACTGCCATGTTTCAATACCTCATTTCATTTCGTCCCTTGACAAAGTTCTCTCCTTGACCAAACTCCAGCTAGGATGAAAGCCTTAATTTTGGAACCCTTTCTGGATGAAAGCCTTAATTTTGGCTTGTAGCAAAACACTGACATGGTTTGGAACAGCTCAAGGCCACAGCCCTAGCATGACCGTGGCCTCCATTAAAGTGCCTGCCTGAGAAAACTCAAGACTATCAAAAGAATTCACTGTTCAGCCAACACCTAAAGATGGCTTTCCCATCTCCCAGCATTCGTGGGAAAATAGGAGTCTAACCTCAGTAAGCAACAGGTAGCAGACCCAGTTAGGTTTCACATGGACCAAACCCTCCTTTCCACTTTTTGTAATTCTTCACTTCCCTGACTCTATTGCGCCCTGCTCACCCCCTTCCCTAATCCCTTATCCTGCCTTTAGAATGGCTGGGCACTACTGAGCTGATGGAAGTAGGGCTCCATTCACTCTGAACTCACTTCCCTATTGCAGTGGTATGTTACTGATTGAAATCTGCCCACCTTAACTAGTGTCTGCCTTTGTTTATCCCTGAAAGCCTCATCCTGGAAATCTTTCTTCACCCCATCTTTTTCCCAACTTTAAGATCCTACAAATACGGCTTAAAAACTCTCATGTCAGTCTTCCTAAGTCTCCAGCCTGCGTCTTTCTTTGTATTCCCAGAGGATAGAGCTGATATTTTATCTCAGCCCTTACTTACCTCCTGTGTTTCACTAGGGTTAGTTTTGCCTGCTCCAGTGGTCAGTTAGCTCTTTTGGAGTAGGAACCATATATGATTATCTCCGGGTCCAAAACACAATTCAGCTTTGTCTTTTTGTTAGTTGTGCCTAGAAGGCCCACAGGGTGGGGCTCAGTGGCTGGAAAATGTTGTCACATTTCTGCCTACCTCAGTTAAGTCCCTCCACAAAAAACATGTATATCTAAATATTACACTTCCATCAGAAAGGATGAATACCCAAATTTTGTAGCAACATGGACCAGATTGGAGGAGATTATACTGAGTGAAATAAGCCAAGCAGAGAAAGTCAAGTATCATATGGTTTCACTTACTTGTGGAGCATAAGGAGTAACATGGAGAACAGTAGGAAAAGGAAAGGAAATGTGAACTGGGGTAAATCAGAGAGGGAGACAAAGCATGAAAGACTTTGGACTCTGAGAAACAAACCGAGGGTTTTGGAAGGGAAGGTGTTGGGGGGATGGGTAAGCCCGGTGGTGGGTATTGAGGGCACATATTGCATGGAGCACTGAGAATGGGGCATAAACAATGAATCTTGGAACACTGAAAAAATAAAATAAATTATTATTTTAAAAAAAAATCTATCCAAGCACAGCACATGTTACATGATTGCATCCCACCATACGCTCATGTACATATCATATACCAACACCTCCCATCTACACACAGTTAGTCATTCACAGTGCATAATGTGCAGACATACACACTGGGAGAGGAATAAATTGAGGTATATTTGAGACACATTGTCAATAATTATCAACAAGGATGTGCACTGCTATAGTCAATGTGTTAGTTATATAGAAATCTTGAGGTAGAATAAAATCAGCAAATCTGCCTTTTCATCCTGAATTCCTCTGGTCCACTCCAAATCCTGACCTTCCAACCATTCTTGTCCCCTTTTTGTGCTTGAAAGTAACTTGAATTCTGACATATGTATTATTTCATTCATATGTTTACTCAAATATTTTCCTTAATTTTTAAACTCCTAACAAATAAATCTAATATTCAGGGCCCTTCCCAAAATATACTAACTTCAGAAATTTCTAGGTCTCTCAGTCCACTGGGAACTGAGTACTTAGAGTGTAAATTAAATATCCATTTAAATGATTCGTGTTGGAGCAGTTTGATTATAAGGCTTTGAGTTTATGATTCATGTCTTATATGTGTACACTGCTTAATATGGTACCGCACACATACTACTTGCTCAGGACCTCTGTAAGGACTTGCCATCTATGGGAGAGGAATGTATGGCCTCCCCCTCTATCATGGTGTATAATTCACTGGCCCTTTGCCATAGGGCCTTCCTTCTTGAGACACCCTCTTGGAAGAATAGGTTATTAAAGCCATAAACCCAAGATCATAAATAACTTACCCCAGTCCCAATAAATCTGTATTTCATACGAAGCATGTTATTTTTGACAACAGGCCCAATTCCTTTAGAAATCACGTAGTAAGAAATAAGGGAGGTATCTTCCACAAAATCACATAATGGTTTCACATAAGGCTCTTGTCAGTCCTCACTCAAAATATAACACATTAGCCAATCAGATATCACAGGCTTGGTGGCTTCAGCCCTTCCTACAGAAAGCTCATTTTCTTCCTCTCTCTTGGGGCTAGAATTTCCACTGCTCAAAAGCCATTTGTCTTGAAGATTTAATTTCAACATCAGCATAGGAATAAAAAAAATGTCATTTTAGCTCTGAACAAGATTGAGATAAATCAGACTTTTTAAAAACATCTTTGGGACTTCTTGGCCATGGTGACTCTATAATGGTGGTTGTAGGAAGACGGCAGCTATTTCAAGATTCTAGATTTCCCATGACTGAGGAATATAGGCACATTTAACAGTTTTCTGGACTTTCTGAATGGACCAATTGGTATTGGCTGTTCCCAGAGTTAAGTTGACTCTGGGAACAATCCACTGGACTCCTATACTGGAGTGAGTTTTATACACATTGTCTTTGGAAAATGACCTTTAATGCCAACTCCAGAGTCAGGAAAAAAATCCAGATGTTCCTAATTTATTTTGAAGTATCATAGGCCATTTATCCATTCATCCATTCATCCATTGATTGAACAAGTATGTACTGAGCAGATACTTTGTGCATGGGGGCTATAGATATAGACACAGATCAAGGTTGCCTTTTGGGTATGTGGAGCTCCAGATAAGTAATTTTCTTTATAACCATTTAAGTCACAATTATCAGCTTGGAAGCCATACCCGGCAACATAATTTCATGCCATTCCTTGAGAGAAATACTATGCTGGCCAATGAGAGATACTTCTTCCCAGATTCCCTCCCAGAAATCTTAAACCAGGGCTTGGCCATGTGGCCCTGCCACAGTTCCATCCACCAAAATGGAACTGTTGGCCTGAACTGGACTTTGGCATTAAGTATCCAAGAGAGACTTAGAAAATATCCAGGAAGCCACTCCAAAGTCTGAGGCTGCTTGACGTGCAGGCTGTGGTAGACACCCCTCTGCCTGGGTCTGGGGGTGGTGTTGACATCCATTGGCCACTAAGTTACGATTCCTGGTCTCAAGGAGATCTCCTATTGTATGAAATGCTCTTCTAACTCCACATGCGATGTAATATAATAAATATTATAGATGCCACAATAATGACATATGGATGATGTAGTGGAAAGTCTAAAGGAAAAATGGTCCCTATTTGATCAACCCAAAGAGACCGAAGTAGAAATATATGGATGTGGTTATACAGTTGGGATTTATTGTCCTATGTCATTTAAGAATGGTTTAGGGAATTCTTTCGTTTGAGTCATCATGCTAATACAATGTCTATAGAAAGTTCCACATTCCGAATTGACAATCTGAAATGGATGGCACTGAAAATGGGAGATTTGGATGTAGAGAAAAGTACATTTGTCCCATCTGTCCACTGCTTGCTAGCTATATGGTGCTGGAGGAAGTAACTCCTCTAAGTCTCAGTTTCCTTACCCATAAAATGGGAGTTGTCATATATATTTCAGTGGGTTATTTTGAGGTTTAAATTACAGATTTATTTATAAAATCATGCTCATGGCACACAGGTACATTTTTTCCTAGAGTAAAAGCAATTGTAGAAAATAGGCAAAAAGAAAAATGTTTCCAGAGAGAAGATCAGCTCAGTCTAGGACAGGAGACTTTGTTATAAGCTTATTATTCAAGACACAGCCCCAAAATGTTGGGTTCCAGGCCCTGCAGTACAGTCAGGTTACATCAACTAGTTTGGATGGATTCCAGGCTGGATATGCATTTTTTAAAAGCATATTGGGCTATCCATGTCTACCTGAGCCTCTGAATTTCCTCTGTCTCTCAGGTCAAGCTATGTTATGCGCTGAATATTTGTATCCCCTCCCAATTCATACACTTAAATCCTAACCCACAATCTGATGGTATTCGGAGGTGAGGCCTTTGGAGGTGATTACATCATGAAGGTGGAGCCCTCATGAATGGGAATATAGCTCTTATAAGAAGAGCCATAGACTTGCCCTTTTTCTTTGCTCTCTTCCATGTGAGGAAACAACTAAAAGGTAGATGTCTGTGCCCAGAAATCCTCACCAGATATGGGATTTGCCTTCATCTCAGACTTCCTAGCCTCTAGAAATGTGAGAAACCAATGTTTGTTATATAGGCCACCCAGTCTATGGCCATTTGTTACAGCAATCTGAACTGAGACCTCATGGCCTCATCTAAACCTAAGTATCTCCCAAAGTTCCCATCTCCTAATGTCATCACAATGGGGGTTAGGGCTTTAACATATGAATTTTGAGGGGACACATTCCATCCATAACAGTTTCTAAGTACAGACTCAGACCTGTGAGAATGAAAGTTCCTGGGACAGAAAGGCTGGCCTATTTGACTTCTCTCATGAGATCTCAGTGAAGTTCCCTTAGTGTCTGCCTCTGCCTGTGGAAAGGCTCTGTTTCCCACTGAGCAATGTTTGAAGGACCAGTCATCCCAGATTAACCTAAGAGCATAACCTACCACTCGCCCAACTCTTTTTTAATTTTTTTTAAGATTTAGTTACTTGAGAGAGAGAAAGACAGAAAGAGAGCATGAGCAGGGGGAGCAGCAGGGGAAGAGTAAAAGGAGAGAGAGAATTTTAAGCAAATTTCCCACTAAGTGCAGAGCCTGACATGGGGTTCAATCTCATGACCATAGATTATGACCTGAGCTGAAAGAAAGAGTTGGATGCTTAACCAAATAAGCGACCCAGGCACCCCAATGTTTGTACCTGCTAATTAATTAATTAATTAATTAATTAATTATGTATTTATGTATTTATTTGAGAAAGAGGGAGCACATGCATGAATGCACACACAATGTGGGGAGGAGCCAAGAGAGAAGCAGAGAGTGGATCTTAAGCAGGCTTCATGCCCGGTGCAGAGCCCTGCATGGGGCTCGATCTCACAACCCTGAGATCATGACCTGAGCCAAAGCCAAAATCAAGATTAATGGACAGAGCCACTCACGTACCTCCCTGCCCCCAGCCTCCCAACTCTTAGAGCAATGTACAACCCAACCCTGGGGGTCCGGTGAGGGATAAGGGGTGGGAGGTATAGGTGAAAATCAGGGCTTTGGGTAAAGGTTAAAGATGAGCAACAGGTAAGTGGCATAGATCAGAACCAGCAAAGTGGGAAAAAAAAACCCCAAAACTATGCTTCGAGAACATGGAAGAAACTAATCTGACTCAAACTAAGGGTATGCTCACAGAGGGTTGAGGGGTATTGGGAAACTTGGAGAGTGAGAGAGACATCTCTGGAGATAACACTGCCACCGCAGTGTTGTCCTCACAGCTCTCTTCTCCACAGGGGTTGCCTCTTAGCAGAGAAATCAGGAGGAAGCCGTCTTTTTAGCACCTCTTGGTTTTGCAGTTGGAAGCCTGAGAGCAAAGCACAAGGAAATTAGGAGAAATGTTTTGCACATTTGTATAGAAGGGGCCACTGTTTTGGAATAGAAACATCCGCTATAATAAGTCCACACAGAAACAGATGGAAGGAGATAAGTATCAGCTCTTGCCTCCAATTCTGTCAGCCAAGAGAAAAGAAAATTTATGCTGTTAGTTATGGAAGCTTCCTTAAATCCAGGCCAGTGCTGAGTTTCTGCAATAAGGTTACTTCCCCTTTAATCAGAGACCCTCCATTTCCTAGGATGCAAATATTTTGGAAGAGAAAACCCCTTTAAAGGAAAAGAAAAAAAAACTAACATTTTCTGAAAGGGTCAGCCAGTCTTATTTGCATTTAAACGCTCATGTTCCTAAAAACCTTGAGGCAGGGATTATTACCCTCTTGTCTCGGGTTTTTACAAGAAGCAGGCTCAATGCTGAAGTGACTTATCTCATATCATACAGCTTTATAAGGGTGTGGCTCGGCTCGGAGTTGATGAATGCCTGGGTCCATGTCCAGCACTTAGACAGTACAACCTTTCAGGCTGTGGGCTCAGTCTTTCCAAATCTAAGGACACAGTGGCAAGAATAAAGAGAAAGGACATACACCTTTAAATAAAGCTATAAGTTAGACCAGATCAGCAAATCCCATGACCAAAATCAAGTGTGGGGTCAGCTCACCAGATATGGGAAGTTCCAAGGTCCAGAACCTTGTGACTCAGCCTCCATGGTAGTTACTACAGTGTCCTAACAGATCCCTCCTATGGAAAGGCTGGATTTCTTGCAAACTAAAAGCTATAAGGGATGGCTGGTCTCAGAACCATTTATGGTGTCTTTAAGCCCTACATCTCTGTGGTCCCTACCCACAATCCAACCCACGTCTGTGTGTGTATGCATGTGTATGTGTTGAGGAGCAGGAGAGAGTTGAGTCCAAGGTCAGCAAAAATTATTTTGTACAATGTTAATAAGTAATGAAAGTGGATGGATCTAACTACATTCTTTTGTACAATGGCATACTCCACATTCAGGATGGGGCATTGAAGGAACATTGAGGTTGGCAGTATAGGTGAAGTAATGACGATAAAGACAAGCATGAAAGAAGACACTTCTTAATCCCTAGGACTATTGAGTAGCATGAGGCCCATGGGGTTTGTTGCTCATGCTTATGTTACAACATGAAGTGATGATGGCTGGGGCTCTGTTAACCATTTGGGTCATGAGGACAAAAGCACACCCTCGGTACTGTAGAATGTTCTTTGGGATCTTTTGGGATGGAGTCTAGTTCCTACAAAATTACTGCATGGTCAAGCTACCCCTGGACTGCCTCAGACTCTCCTCCCCCTCACCATCCATCCTTTGACTAGGTTCAGTGTAGCTCTACTCAGCACTCGACCGGATTACATCTTCCAATCACACTATTGAATTGTCTATTGACTTACCTGACTGCCCCACCAAACTGTGCCCTCCCAGAAGGCTGGGACATTCAAGGCTAAAACATCTGTTGTCTAGCAAGTTACCTGCCACCCAAAAATGTTTATTGAACAAGTGAATGAGTGACTCATTGATTGAATTAACAAAAGTTTTGTTATGAGAACAACCCGTTTTTCATCACATAGGAGGTGTTCTAGCTAATAGAATCCCACGGTTGTGGATAGCTGCAAAGGGCAGAACATTTTGGGTGCATTCTTGGCCAAATTCATGTTTGAGGGGACTTCTTCATCTGCCAGAATACACAGCAGGAATTGATGATGACACTGACTCCTCTAGAATGTGAGGTTTGGGGGGAGGCTGATCAGGGACTCAAGTCTATGAGGCCACCTGCTGTGGCTCTTACTCTCTCCCTCTGCTTCCCATGGTTTCTGCCCAGGGACTGCTTTTCCCAGGATCATCCTGCCCTCTCTGGCCACAACCAATGATCACACAGGCTCCTTCCTTCTTGCCTCTGGAAGGCCTAGGGAAGAGTCTGTTTGTGGCTCTCTTCCATTCTGCCATGTCTCCCAAGGGGCTTAGTCAGCAGCAGGGGTGTTGTTCATCTTCTTATCCACCGCTCAGCTCAGGACACAGTCTGTGAAGTGAAACTCACTGGTTGGCCCCGGGGCTATTGCTGTGGAAAGAGTATTTTATTTCCTTCACACCTCTTTCTCTTTAACCTCTGCCCTTTGGCCTTCTCCTCCACATATCTTGCCATAGACCTCTCACCATAAGTCTATGCTTCCCTCTCTGTTCCCTGAGAGTTCTGAGTAATGAAGACTTATTCAGTGGATCCCTAGGGGAATGGCTGTGACCCCCCTCTTCTGTTCTCACAACTGGGGTGCAAGCCTTCTTCCTAAGTCACTACTTAGTTGACTCCAGGAACTCCTAAATGTTTCTGAGCCTCAGAATACTCATTCATAAAATGGGATTGCAAAGGTTGACTGTACAGTGGGTTGATTGTGAAAAATAAAATAATGGAGAAAGTAGAATGAAAGGTCTGGAAAACTGTCCATCATGGTAAGCAGGTCTTGATGCTGCACTCATTATTTACAGGCCCAAGAGAGAAGAGGCAGGGAGGGCTGAGATACACAGATGCCTGTTCTCCACACTCACCACTACCTTTATCTCTTCTCCCTCGTCTCCATCTGTTCACCTTCCATTTGTCTACTCCCTTCCATTTGTAACCACCAACAGATATTCTGTGAAGGTTGACCTTGCATGTCCTGTAGTAGGTGTGCTGTTCCAGCTTCTTCTCTTCCACGTCCTGCCTGCAGTGCCCAGTGAGATCCAGAAACCTGGAGCAACCTCCTACCCCCGTCTTACTTCCCCTACACACTGCAATGACCTGAGGACTAATGGCACTCCAGAGATAGAAGCCAATCAGAGGTAGTGCAATGAACTACTGACCTCCAAATCTTTTTTGTTGTTGTTACTTAATTTTTTTTCCCCAGTGTTCCAAGATTCATTCCCCATTCCCCACACCCAGTGCTCCACGCTTTAGGTGTCCCCAGTACCCACCACCAGGCTCTCCCATCCCCCACCCCCTCCCTCCAAGTCCCTCAGTTTGTTTCTGTGTCCAAAGTCTCTGTTGTTTCGTTTCCCTCCCTAGATTACCCTAGTTCCCATTTACTTTCCTTCTCCTACTGTCCTCCAGGTTACCCCTCATGCACCGCAAGTAAGTGAAACCATGCAATACCTGACTTTCTCTTCTTGGCTTATTTCACTCAGCATAATCTCTTCCAGTCCAGTCCACATTGCTACAAAAGTTGGATATTCATCCTTTCTGATGGAGGCGTAGTATTCCATTGTATATATGTACCACATCTTCTTTATCCATTCATCTGTTGATGGGCACCTTGGCTCCAAATTCTTCTAGCTGCAGTTATCTTATAGCTCCATTTTGTTTTTCCTGGACAATTAACTGATCCTTAATTTTCTTATCTTCCTTTGTGGCTTACAGAGGAGTCTCCTGACCTGCACCCAGCAGAGATTGAGGAAATGACAATAGGCTCCAACCAATTGTACCCTCTGGTCCTCTTGTTTTGTCCAGCCATGGCTCCATGGAAGAGTAGATTTGGGGATCTTTTTTGAAAGGTGGATTCTGATCCATGAGGGGAAAGCAGTATCATTAGGAGATGGAGTTGGAGGGAAGCAGGTGTGGAAAAAATTCTTCCTATTAGCCAAGCTTGCCTTCAATCATGCTATTTTCTTTCCCAGTCTGATCTAACTTTTTAGGATACTTCACTACTCTCAGTTACCCCCACAGGCCCCACACTAGGGAACACCTTTTGGTCTGATCCTTCAAGGACATTCAAGGTAGGACAAGACTTGTCTACAGCCTTCTTTTTTTTTTTTTTTAAGATTTTATTTATTTGACAGAGAGAAACACAGCTAGAGAGAGAACACAAGCAGAGGGACTGAGAGAGGGAGAAGCAGGCTTCCCAACAAGCAGGAAGCCCAATGTGGAGCTCGATCCTGGGTCTCCAGGATCATGACCTGAGCCGAAGGCAGTTGCTTAACCAACTGAGCCACCCAGGAGCCCCTGTCTACAACCTTCTTGACTTCACTTTTCCACCAATGAAAGAGTGACCTATGGCTGGAGATACATCCAAGATATTCTAAGGCCAAGTTCTAGGCACCTCTTTTCTGTGGTCCCTAAAAAACCAATCCCTTCCCCACCATCTTAGACCAAAAAGGCTAGGGGATAGTATAGGTGAAAGAAAGCTCTTCAGTAGGGACGCCCCTGGCTTGTAGCCCCTAAAATTCCAAGAGTATGCCTTTATGTTGGATATCTTTTTTTCCTGTTTGGCATGTTTCCAATTCCTCAAGGTATTTTCTTCAAATAAATTGTGAGAAAAAAATCATTTTGCAAATTTTAACAACTAAATATTGAATCCTTACTGTGTTTGAAAGCAAATGTTTTAAATCAAGGCTTTGAGTGGATAATGGTTTATAGACTCACCTTTCCCCACTTGCCTTCCACAAAACCATCCTCAATTTCCTATGAAGAACTGGGAAAGTAAACACCAGCATATTCATTTAATTTCCCTTTGGCTCACCAGGACTTGTTGCTAGAAATGTCTTTGATTCCCTCTGACAACTCTACTATCTTTCTATTTCCCTAATCTGACATCATCCTTGAATGTTCCCTCTTAGCCCTCTCGGCTTACATCATTACATTTTTCAACTTGTCTTTACTGGTATCTTAACTCCTCTTCTAATAGTTTTCTGATAGTTTATGTATTAGGATGATGATGAGGATAATAATCATGGTGAGGGGGTGGAGTGGGGGGAGAGAAAGAGATCAGAGGCAGATGGGAGAAAGAGAGAGAGAGAGAGAGAGAGAGAGAGAGAGAGAGAAGGGAACTTGTTTTGTCCTTTCAACCTAGGAGTACATGTGGACTTATTCATTAATTTGGCATACTCACTCACTACTGCATAAATTTACATGACTCATAAATAAATCTATGAGTTGCTATATTTTGGACATTTATGCAAACTCCAGATTCTCCCTCAAGATCTGCCTTCTCCCCTTCATTTTATCTTTTCAGAAAGTAGAGGTTTCTCACATTACTGGTAAGAGCAGTCCTATCTTTTAGTTAGTTCTGATGATCAAATCCTCTCAAATCCTCATCTGTAAGTTTAAAGGTTGCATGTAATGGTCTCTGAGGTCCCCTGTATGAGACTGAAAGACTAAATGAGACTGTAATTTGGTGACAGAGTAATGTGAGGGAAGACCAAAGATAAATTAAGCTCTAATAGGCATTCATGATAAAGTCATAGATGGTTTAGGGGAAGAAACATCAGAGAATAGAGAAAGAGGGTTAGACTCTTAGGTAAGTCATTAAAATATGTCTGAAGACACTGCTGTCTCTTCTTTTATCAATGCCCTTGAATGCGTCCTTGGCATCTACTATGGTATGTCCTATGCTCTTTAATGTACATTGCACGGTGGGAGAAGCTACAGTACCAACACTGGGGGTTAGCACATATCTTGACAACAACCCTTGCTGTTGGTCAAGGCACTAATTCTATTGGAATTTGACTTCAATAGCTCTTGAGGATCTGACATCTCTGAGGTTAAAGAAATAAATATGTGATAAGAGGCAGGGTGCTGACTTTGCAATATTGGCAGATGTCCACTTAGATATACAGGAAAAAATACACTCTCCTCTGCTAATAACAGCCTTCCCTCATTAAGAGAAGATAGCAGACCTCCAAAGCAAGACTCTAGACACGCTACACTTTTCTTCAGTCTTACCCATTGATCTGGAAAACTCTGATGTTCATGATGGATCATCTGATGTAGACTTGTGATGAAAGGGGCAAAATTTACCTTTCTATACTAGGTCATTAGCTAGCCATCTACCCCTTCATCCTCCTTCTCCTCCTCCTCATCACACACACTGGATAGAGTAGGTGCCATGGCTCATATTACTGGGAACATTTGTATCCAGGTTTGTATCCTAAGTATGAACCAATATAGCATACTATCAGTGGCTTTTGGGTATTACAGAATTTCTATCACATGTAAATCTGAAAAATTGGAAATATTATCCACATTTGGAATACAGTACCTATCAAACAATATTTAAGTCATTGTTGTGCCCCAACAGTGACTTGTACAGAATTTTGTGGGAAGCAGTGACTCAGGAAATTGTGTGTTAGTTTTAATGACCATGATCAAGATGAAGAGAAATGATTTAAAATAGTAAAGTCTTTTCCAAATGGCTTCGATATATTGATAGTTATATAAAGTTACCTGTATTTGAACCTTAGAACCATGTTAAGGTTATAAAGCATTTCAGTGCCTGAATATGGGCCTATGGTGAGCAGAGACTCTGTTTTATCCATCTTTGCATTTCTAATCCTTATTGTAGGAACCGTCAAGAGGTACATGCTTCACATTGTTGTTGCACACTTACTTTGGGCACGAAGAACTTACTAAGCATTCATTGCTGGACAAAAAAGGCTGCCATATATGTCACTGGAAAGATTGCATCATACAGCATAAGGGGATGCTATTAACATTCAATGCCTTGGGAAGAGTGTCCCCATAATTGGTGTCTAACCATATTGCTGTATCCATGAGAAGCAGTCAAGACATGAGTCAAGTTCCTACTCTTTTGCAATCTATAGTTTAAAAAAAAAGGGCAAACAATAAACTCATTAACAAATGAATAAATCAAAGAAATTCAAATAATGAAAAGTGCTCCAAGAAAGAAAATAGGATGATGGCGTCAATAACAGTGGATGTCAGGGAAGGAGCAGGGGCAAGCTATGTATCTACTGGAGTCTGGAAAGACCTCTCTTGCAGAGGGAAACTTGGAATTGAGATATATTATTAGGCAGAGGCAGGTGTACATTAGCTGTTTCATTCATGCAACAACCTTATTAGGTATAATATATATGTTATATATATTATATGTTATATATTATATATTATGTATATATCTCTCCATTTTATATGAGAAAAGACCCAACCCCAGAAAGAAATTTTGCTTTAAGTTACACGAAGTAGTAAGTGGTCCCACAAGAGTTTGTGCCACATTTGTTTAATTCGAAAACCACTGTGTGTAAACATTATATCACATTGTCACTTGTAGAAGAGAAAGTGAGTGGAACACAGATCTCATGCATCTATAGTCATTTTTATGATCATATTTCTAGATGTGTGGTACTGCTCTACACACTGGGTGATTGGATACATTTTTGTGAGATGTCTAGGATGAAACTCTTAGCCATGTTGATGCACGTCACAAACTGTCTTCAGCAATTTAGATGTTCTATTTTTTTTAGGTTCAGATAAGGTGACTATTAAAAGCATAGCACAGAGAGATTTGAGGAAGAGTCAGGAAGACCAGCCTCAGTGCTGACTTGACCACCAGGTATCTCCAGGACCTTGGGCAGGTCCCTTTTCCAACCTGAACTTCAGTTTCTGGGTCTGATGATGGATGTGATATTTGCCCTTTTTATTTCAGGACCACTGTAAGACTCTAACGTCATAACAATGTGATAATGTTTTAAAATATATAAATATATTGGGGCGACTGGGTGGCTCAGTTGGTTAAGCGACTGCCTTCGGCTCAGGTCATGATCCCAGAGACCCTGGATGGAGCCCCGCATCGGGCTGCCTCCTCGGCAGGAAGCCTGCTTCTCCCTCTCACACTCCCCTTGCTTGTGTTCCCTCTCTCACTGTGTTTCTCTCTGTCAAATAAATAAATAAAATCTTTTTAAAAATAAATAAAATATATAAATATAAATAAGTTTGACTGTATTAATTTGGTGATCCTTAAGGTGATACAAAATATTAAAGTTGATTTTCCTTTTCTTACTAAAGCTAAGATCTTTATGGAGTAGAATGTGGAAAAAAAAGTGGAGACATAACAACTAGGTCTACCTTCCAAAATTATGCAAAGTCACTTTGCAATTGAATTATTATTTGTGTCCAAGAAATTTTTTTGCACTAATTACCCAAATAGTTGATCCTGGAATTATTATTTGATGATAAGTAGCTGAATTTTTATTTTTATTTTTTTAAAATATTTTATTTATTTGACAGAGAGACACACAGCCAGAGAGGGAACACAAGCATGGGGAGTGAGAGAGGGAGAAGCAGGCTTCCTGCTGAGCAGGGAGCCCAATGTGGGACTTGATCCCCGGTCTCCGGGATCATGACCTGAGCCGAAGGCAGTCTCTTAACCAACTGAGCCACCCAGGCGCCCCAGTAGCTGAATTTTTAAAATAAGTTTGCCATTTATTGACCTAATGTAGCTTTGTTACAAGTCTTGCCTTGGAGATAAATATCTTATCTCCATCAAGATTTTTGTCCTAGAAGAGAGTTTAGTGTTGGATCTATTGCTGAGATCGTGACATTTGTTTTTCCTCTGCTTCTCACTCAGAGCTTTCTACTGTAAGAGCCAGTCCCATTTTTTTCATGCTCCTTAGTAAATACTTCATTATTAATAATACAAATCATAATAATCTGACTTTTTCATGTTCATAGTGCTTTCACAGCTGAGAAACTGTCTTCGTGTGCATTTTTTTCATTTATCTTTATCACAAATCAGTGATGGAGGTTTTAATTCTCATTTTTAAGACAGCAGAAGGAAGTTCAGAGACGTAAAATGACGGAGTTAGGGTAGTACAGCTAGGGAGGAGGGAACATGGCATCAGACAAAAGGCTACCCATTCTCTGAATCCAGCTCCCTACCCCCCACATACCCTTGTTGAAAGAGTTTGACTCTGGTTGGATTTTAAGCAGACATTATTACATTAATATCTTTAAGTATCTTAATTAGGTCTTTCAGGAAGGAAAAGAAATTATTTGGTCACCAAAAACAGCCTGAGGATTCCAACTCGAAAGAGGGAGTCTGTTTCAGATCACTCAATAGGGTGGTGGCTCCATTTGGCCAGGAAATTTTAGCATCAACTATGAACCATGTGTGGCAGGGGATGCTTGGATACAGCCCCTGGCCTGTGAGGAAATGTGACTGTTCGTGGTATGTGCACCCAACACCTACAGCAAACACTCCCACGGCCACCAGTGTTGGATTCAATTAAACATTAAATTCATCATCTTTAGCAAGGAAAGAGAACAGCAAACAGTTGCTCTCTCAAGGCTAAACACCCCTCGGATTTGCTGGCCTTTGATTTATTGGAAGAAACCTGCTGGGAAGAACATACTGTGTAGCTGATTAATGTCAGCTTCTGTCATCAGTTTCCACTTAGATTCTTGGCCAGCCCTGACATCTCCTCCCTTAAGGATCCAGAAGAATTTGAGGGCTGATCCAAGAGCTTTACTGGCATGGGATTTGCAGAATGTGGTGTTTGCAAAATAAGGAAGATGAATGGAAGTGGAATCCCATGTTCTCCACTGGACTTGTTTCTTTAATTCATTTCTCCAGAGGCCCTGCTCCATGCCAGGACCACACTAGCAAGGGGACTGAGGAAAGTGTGTTCCCAGGCCCCAGTACAGATGTCTTGCATTTCCTGTGCTGCTTTATGTGCTGGCTTCTTGGGGCTTATCAAACTGGGAAGGGTCTGAGGAGGACTGTAGAACACATTCACTATCAGAACCTTCACCAGGACCTTTGGACAAAGCCTGAGGAACAGTGAGCCTGCAAGGAGCAGGCCCCATTCACTGAGCAGCTAAGGCCCAGAGAAGACCCATGGTTCCACCACTCCCCATGACAGGCACACATGCCTATTGTTTCCCAGGGTCATATAGCACCATCTTGTTTCCCCCAGTGATAAATCATAATGCACTGGCATTATATTTAAAGACAGCATATGTTGGCTAATTGAATTTAAATTTTAAAAAATTAAAAATATAAAGTAAGCAGAGCTTCCTCTATATGCTCTTCTTGGTATTCTGTTGGAGGAAATGTCCATTATTTGATTTTTAAAAAATAATTTTACCTTTTTCCCTTTCCTCTAAGGATCTAGAAATATGGCAATTTTGACAATACTCTAGACCCTCTCCTTCCTGAAATCATTACTGCATTCAGGAAAAAAGAAAGAAAGAAAGAAAGAAAGAAAGAAAGAAAGAAAGAAAGAAAGAAAGAAAGAAAGAAAGAAAGAAAGAGAGAGAGAGAGAGAGAGAGAGAGAGAGAGAGAGAAAGAAAGAGAGAGAGGGAGGGAAGGAGGGTGGGAGGGAAGGAGGGAGGAAGCAATGAAGGAAGAAGGAAAGAAAGAAGGAAAAGAAGGAAGGAAAGAAGGAAGGAAGGAAGGGAGGAAGGAAGGAAGGAAGGAAGGAAGGAAGGAAGGAAGGAAGGAAAGAAAGAAGAAAGGAAGGAATGAAGGAAGGAAGAGGAGAAGACGGAGTGAGGGAGGGAGAAAAGATTTCAGTTGAGAAAGAAAAATCTGTTCTGGTCATCTGTTCATATTTGACAAATCATCACAAAACCTGGTGGCATAAAATAACATTCATTTCATTATATCTCACAGTTTTTAAGAGTCAGGAATTTGTGAGGAGATGAGATAGATCATTCTGGCATGGGGTATCACATACAGTTGCCATCAGGAGCTAGAAAAGCAGGAGCTGAAGGAAAGCAAGAGGGCTTTTTGGGGGCACCCCTCTCCCCTCCCTTTACCTCTCTTTCTCCCTCATCATATAGTCTCAAGGACTTTCAATGTGGAAGTTCCACCTGGGCTACTTTGGGCCTTATAGCATGGCAGCCTCTGGAAAGTCAAAGTGCTTACATGGTGACTGAAAGCTTCAAGAGTGTATTCTAGCAGTTCCACTGTTGTGCTATTTTTAGTATACTTGTGTTTGAAGATGCACAGAGGTCTTCAAGATTATTTTTAATGGCTTAGAATTACTTCCTTATCCTTTTCCTAACCAATCATAAATATCTGGTAGGAGGTTGGGTCAAATTACTTCTATGTTCCTCTTCAAATCCGTTTGTCTACTGTTGTTGGTTTTAGCTATTCTGACAGGTGTGGGGTAATATCTTATTGTAGTTTTGATTTGCATTTCCCTGATGATAAATGATGTTGAACACCTTTTCATGTGCCTATTGGCCATCTGTATGTCTTCTTTGGAAGAATGTCTATTCATGTCTTCTGCCAATTTTTAATTGGATTATTCATTTTTGGTGTTGACTTCTTAAGTTCTTTATAAATCTTGGATACTAGCCCTTTATTAGATATGTCATTTGCTAATATCCTCTCCCATTCCGTAGGTTGCCTTTTACTTTTGTTAATTGTTTCCTTCATTGTGCAAAGCTTTTTATTTTGATACAGTCCCAATAGTTTATTTTTGCTTTGCTTCCTTTGCCTCAAGAGACATAGCTAGAAAGAATCTGCCACAGTAGAGGTCAAAGAAGTCGCTGCCTGTGCATCTTCTAGGATTTTTATGGTTTCAGGTCTCACATTTAGGTCTTTCATCCATTTTGAATCTATTTTTGTGTATGATGTAAGAAAGGGGCTCAGTTTCTTTCTTTTGTATGTAACAGTCCAGTTTTCCCAACAACATTTGTTGAAGATACATTCTTTTTCCCCTTTGGATATTTTCCCTTGCTTTGTCAAAGATTAATTGGCCATTTAATTCATTTGAGTGTGGGTTCATTTCTGGGTTTTCTATTCCATTCTATCGATCTATATGTCTATTTTTGTGCCAGTTTTGATTACTACAACTTTGTAGTAGAACTTGAAGTCTGGAATTGTGATGTCTCTGGCTTTACTTTTCTTTTTCAAAGTTGTTTTGGTTATTTGGAGTCTTTTGTGGTTCCATACAGATTTTAGGATTGATTGTTCTAGCTCTGTGACAAATGCTGTTGGTATTTTGATATGGATCACACCAAATGTGTAGATTGCTTTGGGTAGTATAGACATTTTAACAATATTTATTCTTCTAATCCATGAACATGGAAGTCCTTTCCATTTCTTTGTGTCATCTTCAATTTCTTTCGTTGGTGTTTTATACTTCTCAGAGTACAGAGTGGCTAAAATCAACAACACAAGAAACAACAAGTACTGGCAAGGATGTGGAAAAGGGGATACTTCTTACATTATTGGTGGGAATGCAAACTGGGTGGAATCACTCTGGAAAACAGTATAGAGTTTCCTCAGAAACGTAAAAATAGAACTATACTATGATCCAGTAATTGCACTAATAGGTATTTACCCAAAGAACACAAAAATACTAACTCAAAAGGATACATGTTCCTGACATTTACAGTAGTATTATCTATAATTGCCAAACTATGGAAACAACCCAAGTGTCCATTGCATGATGAATGGACAAAGGTGTGAGATACACACACACACACAATGGAATATTACTAAGTCATAAAAAGGAATGATATCTTGCCTTGCAATGTCATGGATGGAGCTAGAGTGTATTACGCTATGTGAAATAAATCAGTCAGACAAAAACAAATACCATATATTTTCACTCATATGTAGAATTTAAGAAACAAAGCAAATGAGCAAATGGGGGAAAAAGAGAGAGAAGCAAACCAAGAAACAGACTCTTAACTTTAGAGAAAAACTGATGGTTACCAGAGGGGAGGGTTGGGGGTGGTGAGTTAAATAGGTGATGGGGATTAAGGAGTGCACTTGTGATGCGTACCGGGTGTTACATGGAAGTGTCGAATCACTGTATTGTACATCTGAAACTAATATTACACTGTATGTAAACTAACTGGAATTTAAATAAAACTGAAAAAAAAAGCTATTTGTCTGGAATCCTATGGGGTATTGTTACTAGGTGCCTCATTCTTAAAAGTAAGACAGTAGTAACTTTACTAATGCTCACTGAAGTGTCAGGTACTATTCTGCAAACTTTTCATGCATTGAATAATTGAATTATTGCAAATATGCTAAAGATTGGCGCTACATTTCTTTCCTTTTTCAGATGAGAAAAAAATTATGGAAAGGCTGAGCAGCTTGTCAAAGTTCATACAGCTGGGAGAGGATTTAAACCCAGGCAATCAGATTTTAGGTCATCTTCTTAAGCCTTGTACTAACCTGGTTGCCCCAAAGAAATTAGTCAGTTGGCTTCACATTTAAGCTACAGAGAATTTTGGGCATGTTTGTTCTTTACATGCACAAGTTATAAGATCCCTTAGACAAGCATCTAGAAGTCTAATTGAGGAAACAAGCAGCATGTCACAGATCCTAATGAGGACCGCAGGCAAAGGCTATAGGAGTCATAAAAGGAGAGAACTGGGCCTGAGTTGGGTGTCAGGAAGGTCTTCCCATTGGAGGAAGGAACATGAATTGGGTGTTAAGAGCAGATAGAAGTTAGAGTGCAAGAAAGCTAGATTTGACATTCTAGACGGTAGAAGGAACTTGCTTTGTCACATAGCTGATCATATTGCCAGTTCCAGCCCTAAATAAGGGGTTCCTCTTCTAACACAACTGCATTGGGTTTCTTTGGGTCCTGACCTTTAGACTTTCATCTTAAGAGAGAAAAGAGGACAGGCCTTCTCCTTAAGGATGAGTCAGGGATGAGAGACCTCTGAGAACCTGGAGTACCCACTCTCTTTCTGGACTCCCCCACCAACTCCACAGAACTCCTGAGCTCAGACAAGATCTGGCTTCCTCTGGAAAGAGTGGTTGCAGAATGAGAGTTTCAAAAATAAATTAGTGTCCACTGATTCTCTATCCTCACCCTCACCTACAAGGAACTGAAGACCTTCTTTTCCCAGCCAGGAATTATGAAAACAGAGAAAGACCCCATTGCCCTCAGACCCACGGTGTTGTCCAGCTGATGCTAGGTGCACCTTGGGCTTCAGGAGGCAAGGATCATGCCCACCTTTTTCACTGTTGTGTCCCCGGGAAGTGGCAAGTGATCTGTGTTCAGTAAATATGTGTTAAAGAAATGAATAAGTGAAGTAACTGATGACTAAATGAACAAACAGGGATTTTTTTGCATCTGTGTTCATCAGAGATATTGACATGTAGCTTTCTTTTTTGTAGTGTCTTTGTCTGGTCTTGGTATTAGGGTCATACTGGCCTTGTAGAATGAATTTGGCGGCTTTCTTTCCTCTTATTTTTTTGAACTGGTTTGAGAAGAAGAGGCATTATCTCTTCTTTAAATGTTTGGTAGAATTTTCCTGAGATGTCATTGGTCCTGCACATTTGTTTCTTGGGAGTTTTTTGATTCCTGATCCAATTTTATTACTAGCAATCTATTTCAGTGTCTCTATCCATGGATGAATGGACAAAGAAGAGGTGTGTATATATACATAAAATCAAATATTACTCAGCCATAAAAAAGAATGTGTTCTTGCCATTTGCAAAAACATGGATAGACCTAGTGAATATAATGCTAAATGAAATAAGATGGACAGAGAGAAATGAATACCATATGATTTCACTTATTTGTGGAATTTTAAGAAACAAAACAAATGAACAAAAAATAAGAGACAAACAGAACAGACTTCTAGAACAAACTGGTGATTGACAAAGGAGAGATGGGCGGATGGCTGAATTGGATAAAGAAGAATGAGAATATATTTATTGTGGTGAGCACTGAGTAATGAAAAAAGAAAAGAAAAGAAGAAAGAGAAGAAGAAAGGAAAGGAACAGAAAAGGAAAGAAACAAATCAATTTGTATGGGTTGTTTTGGAAACCAACAGGATTCTGGAGCATTAGAATAGATATGAGATTGTCCTTCCCTGCTACCTAAAAAGGCAGGTAGTCTGAGGTGAGAGTCTTGTGTCCAGAGACCTGGCTTTCTTCTGGGTGGTATAAGTCATACTCCAGTCTAGAAGCTGAAAATTTGAAAAAGTGTGTTGGAACATCTAAAAGACCAACCAATGTAAAATTTACTATACTTAATTCTGAAACCTCTTTTCCAGGTACTCAGAACTCAGGTTTGAATCTATCTGGGGGTAAACTGAGCTCTAGAATGATCACAAACATACAGCTCTGGATGCTGCTATTTGAAGTATTCTTAACGTGGTACCAAAATCGACTCAATGTGATGTTATCTCTGCCAGCAGGTGGCTCAATCTGAGTTACTCAATAAACAGAAATCTCATTATCCTTGTGATAAACTGCTCCCTCATGTAATAGCATTTATTATAAGAAAGGATTTCCCCAAAAGGAAACAAGCTGTTATCTCCTGGTGCAAAACATTAAAGCAAACTTTAGCCATCTTAAAATAACTCTCCAAAGTGAATTAAGATTCTGGATGAAAAAACTAATTTTCCCCCAACTACCCATAAATGATCATTTTTTGATGAGTTGGGAAATTAGAAAATTTGAATATGGTCTTTATTAGATATTAGATGTACTGAAAGCTTACTGAAATGGAAATAAAAGTGTGGGGGGGTGTAAATAATTGACTGGAAAATAGAGGTTTCCAAAACAGAATGCATGGTGTATATAAAGCAAGATCGTGTTTTTACAAATATAACACAGTTAATATAATAATAAATTATAATAATAAAGTACACCTAATAATAAATATATTATATATAAATACATATGTATTAATACATATGTAATATATACACATGTGTATGACTCTGGAAGCCTACCAGGGACCCAGTGACATGGACAATCACAGAGTCATGAATCATTACCTCCTTAGATTTTAAAGCCAGGACAGGTGGTCAATAGCAAATGCTAAGAAAATCCTGTCCTATAAAAGAAAAGTATTTTGTTTTTAAAAAGCCTTGATTAGGATTATAATTTTGTATTTTCCTGCATATAGGCACTGTGCTACAAGCTAAGGACTTGGAGACACCTAAGACTTTGACAGGCCCAAGCTAATGCAGAGATAACCCTGCCTTGATGGACCATAAAACCAGTAAGAATTTAGAGGACCAGAGTCAGAGTTGGCTGGATATTCTATTTAGTTACTAAGTGTTGAACTGAATGGACTGAATGAAGGCTCACAGATGCCTTTCCCATATCATCATGGCTTCCATGTCATGAACATGGAATTAGGCTCTGTGCTGAGGGGTTTGCATATGTGACCTTACTTAATTTGTACAACATTCTTGCAAAGTCGCTTCACAATCCCTGTCTGAAGTTGAGAAATAGGTGGCTCAGAGAAGTAGCAACCTGCTTTTGGTTACACAGAGGAAACATTTGCCAATGGCTTTACTTCTCACTGGCCTGTTGCCTTCAGGTCCTTTATCCTTGTCCATCCTGGCTCCCTCCCTGGAGGCCAACAAGATTGCCTAGTGATTCTGTCTTGGGAAGGACACTAGGATCCCCAATTCTGTCCAGTCCCTGATAACTCTGGGCACTGCTATTCTAGTAAGACTCAGAAAAGATGAGCCTAGCTAGAGTGTGGGGCAGTCCAATAGTCTTAATATCCTTAGTTTCACATTTAGAATTGTTTTCTCAGATGATGATCAGGAAAACAGACTCAGAGCCGCAGAACTGAAATGAAGGTGGGGTGTCCCACGGTCATGGCACCTGCTTCTTGACTCAGGTGCCTAGCTCTGTGGTCCTTCTTGCTCCATATAGAAACATGGAGCTCAGATGACAAGGTGGATTGTGGCTGGCCCAGGAGGGTGGTCTCTCCTAGAAAAATATACCTAAAAATAACAGACTGGGCCCTCCGCCCCACTTCCACCTCAGTCACACTTGAGGCCTGGGGAGAGGATGAGAGGCAATGTCTCTGACTTCAAGGATCTCACTTGCTAAAGAGACAGAGGTGGTACCGAAGGTATGAACCGTAAGTCTTGGCAAGTCAGTGTGGAGTCCAAACTCCTTTGCTGGGCAGTAAACACTTTCTAGAATCTGACTTCACCCCACTTACAAAGTACTACACCTGCCTGGGATTCTCATCATTCCCTCAGCAAAGCAGGCTTTTGCTTTTTCATTCCCTTCGTGCTCATGCATTCACCATAATCCCCCCTCCACCCTTACCACCTCTCCTTTGTACACTGCCACTCACCCTTCAGGACCGACTTTAAGTCTTCCTCTTACAAAGGAGTGTCAGAGCCCCATAGAGAGCCTCAATAGGGAGCCATGCATCCCAGACCCTCCCAAGACACGAAGGAGACACAGGCCAGGGTTGTAGACCCATGACTCCAAGCTGCCTCATGGACTCACCAAGTGTGCAGGCTGGGCTATTCAGAAGGCCCAGCAACAGCCAGCTCCCTGAACCACAAGGAAACGGTGGACAAACAGGAAAGCTGTCCAAGTCAGTGGAGGTGGTCGGAAGACAGGCTGGAGGTGTTGGATGCTGAACCCAACGCAGGGCTCTCTCCTCTACCCTTAAAGCTTCTGACCATCCAGAGGAAGCGAGAACAGAGGGCAGAAGGCAATATGCCCTTACAGTGGGGCAGACTCTGGGGATGAGATCAGTTTCTGTTGCTAATCAGTGGTCTTCCTTATTGGCACTGGGAGAACATTTTGTTCACGTTTACTTAAGTTTCTGTTAAAAGCCATGTGGAATGCCTTAAATGTTCTTTAAGTCATTGGGTAGAAGGATGCTAGGCAGAGCCAGAGTTGAAGCAGCATGGCCCCAGCTTTCTCCCTGAGGCTGTCTTGAAACAGCAGATGAGGCCTCAAGGAGTCCTCAAAGGATAGGGCTGAAAAGGGCCCCGAAGCTTGCC
Organism: Spilogale gracilis; assembly: GCA_004023965.1. Taxonomy (NCBI): domain Eukaryota; kingdom Metazoa; phylum Chordata; class Mammalia; order Carnivora; family Mephitidae; genus Spilogale; species Spilogale gracilis. Next base: position 65,058 of record PITA01005952.1, read on the forward strand.
TGCCAGGCTTCTAGGGTTAGCCCTTTGTTCTGCTGCTCCTAAGTCAATGTGCCTCAGTGTCCCCCAATCTCGAAACGGAGTCTGGAATTGAGTTAGATCTATTGTAAATCCTGAAACATCCCTCTAAACTGGAACGGAGACTCTGAAAAGTAATGAATGAATTTTTTTGGCATCAACCTCCAAATGGCCGATTTTCTCATTAAAACCAGAGAATGGATAATTTTAAAGAGATTATTTCCCCCAAAGATAGTAATCTGCAATTTAATATTACAATATAATTTCTTGAAGTCAGTGGTTAGAACAGCTGCTCAGAGAAATTATTCATTTCCTGCAGTGAGCTGTGATCAGGAACTCACTGGCCAGAATGTCATTATTTTTTAAGATGTGCATTATGCCTAGAAATATTGCCTAGAAACTCAAATGCATTGCAAATGATAGTGCTTAACTGCAGACCATGTTGAAGAGGAGTGATTTAGTGGAGTTAGATTTTATTGTGTTGTAGAAACACATGGAAATTGATCAGAGGTCAGGCTGAGGCACGTCCAGTAAAACGTACATAACAGTGTAGGTCAAGTATTAGCTTGGTCACTTCCTCCACTGACTCTATTAAATCTGGAAAGTGATAGAGGCTAGCATTGGAGTCATTGGGTGTCTGCGTCCTACTCATCTACTTCAAGGGAGGCCTCCTGTATTTTCTTCCGATGAAACAAGCTATCTTGGCCTGGGCACTTTGTATTTTGAGCCAGATAAATCCTTGTTGTGGAGACTGTCTTATATATTGTCAGATGGTTAGTGGCATATCTGAGCTCTATTCACAGGATAACAGAGCATACTCCAGTTGTGACAACTAAGAATGTCTTCCCACCTTCCTTGCCAAATATTTTCTGGAAGTTGGGGCCTAGAGCACAATGACCCCCAGTTGAGAACCCCCGCAGGAAGGGAGATCTGTATCTGTTTAACTGGAGGTCCTTCCAGAGGCCAGGGATGGGCCCGACAACCTCCCCACTATTTCCTAGCGCCAGCATCCCAAAGTTCATCTAAAGTAAATGTATTTCATTGCTTATTCAGTTTAGTTACAAGCTGATTTCCAAATGAAAAATTGCTCCCTGCTTTTCCTTTTTGCAATTTACAATGAGTAATGGACAATTTTTAAACTTCCTCATAACTTATGAGAACAACAAAATGTACACAATTTCATTCTTACAGGGTGACTAGTTGGCTTTAATAGGATAATGTTTAACAATTTGCCGAAAAATGTGCTATTAAGCAGTGAAATAAATACCAGTGCAAATTACCTTTGATATCACTATAAAATAACCATTTTAGCCATTTTCTTGGAAATTCTTACCCTGATATTCAGTTTTTCCATCTCCTGTAGCTCCACATAGGCCCCCCTAAGCCTAAAACATTATGTTCAGATGAAAAACATTCTCTCAACAGAGATACTCGGTCTATCCTCACCGTGGCCCTAACCGTTAGTCTGTATTGCCTCCCATTCAGCTTCAAATGAGTTAGCTGACTATGAGCTTCACATTTAGACAGACCTGGTTTCTAATGATAATTCTATCATTCACAAGTTGTGTGCTTCTGGGGTCTAGTTTCCCTCTTCCTAAAGTGAGCTGATGGGGCGCCTGGGTGGCTCAGTTGGTTAAGCATCTGCCTTCAGTTCAGGTCATGATCCTGGAGTCCCGGGATCTAGCCCCCCACATCAAGCTCCCTGCTCAGCGGGAAGCCTGCTTCTCCCTCTCTCACTCCCCCTGATTGTGTTCCCTCTCTGGCTGTGTTTCTGCTTATCAAATAAAGAAATAAAATCTAAAAAAAAAAAAAAAGTGAGCTGGCAATGTCTACTTCCTGGAGTTGTGAGAAATTAATGAAATAATGAGTAAGAGGACCCTAAACATGTGCCTGGTACACACACACACACACACACACACACACACAGTGTTTGTTTCATTCAAAGAGTGGTCACACTAGTATAGTTTGCACCACATCTGTGGGGCATTCCCTTTAGTGTGATGAGGCCAAACCATGACTCCCAGTCCATTTTCTTAGTTCTACACTTCACTTAGATCTGTACCTGGGTTCCCTCACTCCAAGGCTCCATTTGGAAGAACAGCATCTCCAAGCTGGGTTCAGCTTGGGGCCACTCAGGGCAGTTGGAGGGAGCCCAACTGGACTGAGCAATCTTTCTCTAGAACTTGTCCACTGTGTGGCCAGCTTGAGTGGGGATTCCAAAACTAATGTCTATATGATGGATGATGGTGCTTAGTAGGCTAAGACCCAAGGCCTTCCCTGGATGAGAATGGCTAAAATGTAACTCACTATGAGCCTCCATGACCACCTGTCCTACCATCCATCTAGATTCTAAAAGAACACTAGAAAGGCTTTTTTCTTTTTTTTTTTTAAAGATTTTATTTATTTGACAGAGAGAAACACAGCCAGAGAGGGAACACAAGCAGTGGGATTGAGAGAGGGAGAAGCAGGCTTCCCGTCCAGCAGGGAGCCCAATGTGGGACTCGATCCTGGGTCTCCGGGATCATGACCTGAGCCAAAGGCAGTCGTTTAACCAACTGAGCCACCCAGGCACACCCTAGAAAGGCTTTTTAACTTGGAACACAGTGAAAATGACAAGAGCATTGTGAAGAATGGAGCCCTTGCCATAAATGGGACGGGACATAACTCATGAACAGGAACAACACATGCATCACATTTGGAGTAAAAGTTCAGGAATTCTAGTAAGAGCTTTGAGATACTGCTTATTGCAATTCTTGTGGAAACTCCTACTCATAGAGTTGGAGGAACTAGAACTTACCTGCTTGGATCCCTCTTGCTTATCCTAGGTTCTCTGCTTCCTACAACGTTATTTTATTATTTCTTTGTTATAGCTTGTGGAAAATATTAATTTTTTATTCATTGCTCCCCACTCCAAGAACTGTCTTTATTGACTGATTCCATAGCTTACACTGCCCTCTTTTTGGGTCAGCCTCAGCAGGGCCTTCCTTTATTTACTTGGTTCTGTGACTTCCTCTCAAATCTGACCACTTTGTTCCATAACTGGGTTCCCTTTCTCTCTCTTCCTCTTCCTCTCTTCCCTTGTATTCCTTACATTTTCTGTCCCTTTTAAATTTGGTAAACAATTTCAAGACACAGAAAATAATAGAAGAGTCACTGATGTAGGCAGGACTCAGGATTATCCAGTGTCAATATTATATCATATTTCCTTTGGAGTTTTTAATTTTTTAAATTTTTAAATTTTTCAAATTTTTTAATAAAAGAGAAAATGCTAGCAATATGAAAACTTAAATTTACATCCTTCTATCAAACCCTAGGACTAATATCTCATTCTCTTTCTTTAAACAAGAACCTTAGAAAGGTCTGATTTCTCTCTCAATATCTTTCCCTTGTCCTCATGTGTTCACTCTCTTGTAATTAACATCACATTCTGATGTTAACTTCTCACATATCACTGATATTTGTGGTTGATAAAATCTTGACATGCCGCCATATTTTTACCATCATCTCTTCTCCTATTACTTCTTGTTCAGTCCCATTCTTTCCTTCTGGGTTTATTTTTCTTCTTGCTTTAACTACATGATTTAATATTTCTTCCAGAGAGAATCTGGGAGCAGAAATCTTGTTCTTAATTCCAGGGTTCCTTTTTGACCATTTAGTTCTTTGCCACTTTCATCTGGGTGAGGTCAGCTCATGTATCTGACCTCTAGCATGCTCATTTTCTACAACTGCTCTTGCGTGAGCCCCAAATGATTAACTATTCCCGAAGCTATTTCTCCCAGTATTGTCGTAAGGATTTATGACTTGGTGAGAATTAGATCTCCTTTGATTCAAATAACATTTTGCGCAATACATTTAAAAAGGAGTACAATCATATTACGCTCCAGAAAGAGTCCTACTAAGTGCACCCTGTAGGATCTTACAGGATCTCAGCAGGATTCCCAGATCTCTCCTGTGTTCCCGCACCCAAAGGGCTGGAACAGGACATTCTGCTTCCCTGGCAGTCTCTACCGCCCTCCACACTCTCCGGTTATTGCTTGCTTGTTGACTACTCCCTGTCCCCAGGGAGGCTGATCATTTGAGTTAGTTTGTCTCTTTCTTCTGCTGTCCTTGGAAAGCCTCTTCCCTCTGCTAGCAGTTTCAGGGATCAATTGTTCTTTGGCAGAAAAAGAGGCTCCATGACAATGAAGAGTTTCCATTTCTTCTTTCTGCAGCTGCTGACCCAAGAGAAAAGCCAAATCATGCACCTCATCACAGGAGAGGAAGCAGCGTGAGCCCTGGAGGTTAAACAGATTAACTCCTCCAATCACCTGAGCAAAAGAGACCAGGACGCCTTCTTCCGTTGGGGCCACCTGATGAAAACAGACGACCTGTCTTCTCATGTGTACAGATATTGGGCTACAAAGTCGTCTACATCTATGCAAGAAGTAAACCCATTTACTGACAAACCAATAATATAAGCTCTTCATCGATTTGCCAATTTTCCCTATTCACCAATGTATTTCAGTTTTTTCAGACCTTTGAAATAGACAATGAAGCGTTCTCCAACATCGCTTCTTTTCCAGGTATTTTGCTGACTCTTTTTTCCTTCAAAGAGTAACTTCAGTGCCGGATGAGGTGAATTAAAACCAAATTTGCTGTACATGGGCTGTGAAAAAGCCTGCAACTGGAATGCATCTCCTTTGAAAGGAGACACAGTCACATCATCTCTGTCTTGGCCCTCAAGGACTTCACCTTCTGCCTCTTCTCGGAGCATAATGGAGGAAAGGTATAGGAGAGTATGTGACCCGGTATACTTTCAACTAAGTGGTGAGGTGCAAGCAATTAAATGGGCCTGCTGCAGTTCTCTGGAGCTCCTTCTTCCCTTGGGGCAAAGGTGCTTAAGAGTAAACCTAAAACTGAAAAGGAGAGGAAATCCTAACATAAATATCATCTCTCAATTACAGTTCATATTCCTTTCCTTACTTCTCTCTCATAAACATGTGCATATTCGCTTAAAGCAGTCTTCCATTCCAGAAGTGAAGACATTCTTAAGAAAGGAAAGTTTGAAAATTCAACATTCGGTTACCTTTGCCCTGATTGCTGTGTAAGTCCTGGTGAGTCATTGTTCTTTAAAAAATGGGGGTGAGCATCTCAATGATTAATGAAGTTTTTCTAGACTGGCAGGGGGCCTTACCCGGATGCTAATAAAATTTTCCGCCTACGTCTTGGTTTTAGAATAAATAGTAAAAAAAGACAAAAAAAAATATGCAATTGCATGCAGATTTTTTAAAGCTCACTGCTTTTGGACGCATTAAGGATTTGTGAAATCATGGTGATTACCACTCTTCACTTGACTGTTCTTTAGTTGCTAAATCAAATTTTTCCTTTTGAACTTAGATTTGACCTCTTTGACATTTGTAAATGAGTTACAAAGTAAGAATCTTATTTTTCAAAGTGCTAGACTTTATATTTTTAAGGACTGATTTGTGCAGTGCCAGTCTCTTATGCTAAATTACAAACTACCACCATTCTTAGAAATACCCTGATTGGCAATGGATGTCCTCTCCCATGGGTTCCATGGCAAAGGTTGCTTAGATGGCAAAAGGAACGCTGTTTTCTAATTCACTGCAAGGGAAACCCCACACTGCATGACCTTCATAGAGAAAGAGAACAGTTGCCTTCACCGCTTTGGCACAATGATGAAAACCCTAGAGTCTGTGCTAACTTCCCAGCTGATGATCAGATGTATGAAAAGATGGCAAAGTCTATTTCACATTTAATAGAAATTTGCTTATTGTGGTAGATTCACTAGCTGTGTGCCAACATTTATTCTCCCCATTTTTCCTGGGCACAGAGCTAGACTACATTTCCCAGATTCCTTTGCTTTAGCTGTAACCATATGACTGAGCTCTAGCCAATGAAATCATGAGTGCCCCTTTCAGGCACGATCCATTAAATTTCTCATTTTTTGTTCTTTCATACCTTTTTACCTTTAAGGCTGAATGGAGTCAGAACCTTCTCTCCCCTCAACTTCGTAAGCACCAGGTTCACAGTTGGAGAGTTACTATTGTTCTAAAATTTCTCGACTAGCCACAGAACTGGAGCCATCCCAGGACGTTAAGTGATTTAGAGATAAACTGCTCTTATGTTGAACGATACATATATGGAATTTTTTTTTGTTCCTTCATTCTAATCCACACAAAAAATATGCTTTAGTGCTACCTTCAGATGAACTTGAATTTTGTAATACATTGTCTGCAAGTTTGCAAGATGCAATAAAAGTGGCTGTCCAGTTGCAGGGCAAGGTTTGCACTCATCAAAGAACAACCACACATAAAATAATCACTTATGTAGGGATGGCGACTCTGTTATTCAGTTCATGGCAGCCCTTTACCACTGTTCATAGGTGAACTGGGTGGCAATCAGGAATGATGGATATTTTTCTCCTGTCTGTGCTGGATTTAGATATGGCTTGCTGTAGAATGGAAATGGTGGCACTTTGTAAGCCTTACCTGCTTAGGGGCATTGTCAGCAAATATTACTTTCTGATTCCCTTTCCAAGGGACAAGATTCAGTGTTCTGGTGTCTGGGAACCTAAGCTTGGTGTCAGTATGAATCCCTGATGCCCAGAGAGATAAGTGCTCATCTGGGCTATTGCCAGGAGCACTGTCCTTCAGGGTGTCCTCTCAGACCTCTCAGATTACACATACACGGTGTCCAAAACTGGATCACTATGTCCAAATAGGGTCAGTAAAATGGATTCCAGCCCACATGAGCAAATGAGCAGGTAACCAAGGGATGCTGGTTCGTGAGGGTACCAAGAGGGCTATGTGGGATGGTGAGCCAAGAAAAATGAGGTTCCTGATGTTGCAGAGCTGGTCCTGGGCAATCAATGCAGAAGTAGAGGGTTTTTATGCTTTTTCACAAAGAGACAAGGATTTTAAGGTAATAACCGTTTATCTGATAGACTTCACTGGACTGATGAATCTTCTTTTATTGCTATTAGCCCAAGATCAAAATTAGGCAAGTGATCTTTCTGTTTCTCCCTTCTTCCCTCTCTCTTCATTCCCTCTCTTCTTCCTGCCTTCCTTCTCCTCCTACCCTCCCTCCCTTCCTCCTTTCTTTTTATTCTTCTTCCTCTTTTATTTATTGGGCCCATTCTATGTCATAGATATTGCGTTAAAATAATAAATAAGACTCACTCCCTAACCCTAAAGGGGTTCACAGTCTCTTGGAGAAGAATAAGGGTGAAAATAAATAAGAATACAATGTGGAAAGTTGCAAGGAACAGAGTGCTAAGGAAGCAAAGAAGAAAGACATCTACATCTGACTTTAGGCTGATCTTTCTAGATTCTTGACACACCTCTCTCCATTTCAGAAATCAGCCTCCTTCTATCTTTGGGTGTTCTGTAAATCTGACATGGACCAGGAACAAAAGAATCTTGAAATGAATCAGAACCTTATGGAAATCTCTACTCAAAGAAAGTTTTAAAGATTCCAGCCCCTCGAGTGTTTGCCCTGGAAACCTTCCCCAGCCCCCTGGAAGAAGACCACTCTCCCATTTTGAGTGATGTCCTACTTGAGTTTGGTAACACAGAGCCAAGGTCAGTCTGGTGTTTCTCACTTTATAAATTATCATCTGTCAAGAGCTGCTAAAGTCACCAGTCACAGTCAAATGTACCCCAAGGCCAGCAACATTTAAAAACCAGCCATTGTTTACCAAGTTCTGTCAACCAGAATCGGGTATTTCTTGCATTTGTTTGTTTGAGGAAAAAGTTATTTTGCTCTCTCTAACTACCCACCCTGCAAAAAGGGAGAAAGTGTTTAAACAAACAAATTTCACAAAATAGCTCTTCCTTTTCCTCCATTTGAGGGAGGACAGGATGCCTATACAATGATACATAAAACTGACTTGTTCCATAGAATGAAGAAGCTACAAACACAGACAGCCGCTTTAACCTAGAATATATGCTTTCAAATGCTCATTGCTAATAGTCCGTGAGGACTTTAATCTGTTCTAATGGTGCTTTGTAAAATATAAAACAATTTATAAAATTTTTGTCTCATTTAATTCTTATCACAACTTGCTAAGGTGAGTAAAATTATCTGCGTTTTACAAGTGATAACTAAGCTCTTCAGAAGAGTTTAAAAACTGTCCAAGTTTACATAGCCAGATGGTAAACAGGATGAGATTGCATTTTGGTTAGCCTGACTCCAAGCATCGTGCATTTTCTACTCATCCAGTGTGCTTTAGCTATGATCCTCCTTTCTCCTAGATTTAAACAGCCAGGGCCATCTAGAGAGGCCATGTGGGCTGGGAATAGACTGCTAGGTGCAGATGGGGGAGGCTTAGAGCTCAGACTAACTCCATGCCCCTGTCCATGTGGCCTTTGGGATTGAGTTGTCTAAAATTAAGACATTATTGAATTAGAATATCCACACAGAAAATCAATGCAAGTGTCACCACAAAGAAGGAAACCCATGATGGGGAAACACAGAAAAGGCAATCCTGAAAACACCAGCTTTGATTGCTGAAGATGAGGGGAGCTGTTAAAGGGGCTAATTTCCAAAAGGCTCCTCTTCTCACCCATCCGAGACTTCTGCAAGCTCCAGAAAATGCCCTGAAGGTGTTTGGTTTTTTGACTCTTTGGAAGGTAAAACTCACTCTTTCATGGATGCTCCCAAGCGTTCCAACTCTCTGTTCAGTATAAATGAAGTTAAAATGAAAAGAAAATTTAAAATAAAAAGAACAACATTAAAACCCCAACAGATTATTTTAATTTGGGGTTTCTCAAGCTCAGGACTACTGGCATGTGGGAATAGGTCATTCTTAGTCGTGGGGGCTGTCCTGCGCCATGAAGAATAATGAGCATCTCTGGCTTCTGCCCGCGAGTTTCCAGTAGCGCCCCCCATTGTGACGACTAAAAGTGTCTCCCCAGACATTATCAAAATCCCCTTGGGTAAAGAATCACTCCCTGTTGAAAACCACTGAGAGGACACTTCTTTGCTTTTTTTTGTTGTTGTTGTTTCTCTTAATGATCTGGAAGACATTAAAAGTATCACATGCTTTAGCCATTGTTCAGGAGACAGATTTTGGATTCTTTACAGCTTTCATGTGATCCCTCTGTTAGGATAATCGATCAATAGTTAAATTCTTTCTTCATTAGAGAATGTTAAGGTTGTTTTTATTTGCAGAGCTTGAGGAAAAAGATGCTGTGACCAAGGCCATGCAGTGAACACATATGATGGTGAGTCCCGAGACCACTATTTTTCGGCTGTGTGGTCTTGAAGTTAAGCTCTCTGGATAGACATCACTTTAATCCTTTGAAGAGCCAGTGCCAGAATTAACAGATTAAAAACACAGGCCACTCAGTTAAATTAGCATTTAAGATCATTTTAAGTAAACTTACGGTAAACTCTAAATTTTTTCATTTAGAAATTACATCAATTGATTGAGTGTGTGTCCCATGTAACAGGCAGTAAGTAACCTTAGTACTACAGTGTAAGGGTTCAGAGCTAGCTGTTATATTACTGTGAACTTAGCATTAGAGAGAGGCGGTTGAGGAAACCATGTGCATCGCTTTCCTTTAAAGCAAATGAATGTTTAGCCCAAGCTCCCGGACCAAAGAGCTAGTTGGGATCGTCACAAAGAACCAGCTACAGACAATTCACATCTTTCACAGCTTCTTATTCTTTGTTGATCTTTCCTTCATTAGTTACCAGGTCTGCTAGTCACGTGACCTCGATTCTCCTTTCCGGTGTTCCTTTGTTATTACTCACACCTGTGAGGTTATATGGATAAATAATCAGGAAACAACCTTCCAAATATTTTGAGACAGGAGGAAAGTCTAAGTGTGGGTACACAGTCAGAAAGAGTTGTCTTCAAATCCAGTCTGTCAGCTCCTCACACGGTGAGCTTACTGGAGTGTCATAACCTCTCTGACCTCGGTCCCCTCATCTGTAGGATGTTTGTACCTGCTCACAGAGCTGCTGTGAAGGGACAATGGTCATGCATTTCAAAAGAACTTTGTAGATAATGCTTGTGAATAAGTTTCCTTCCTTTTCATTTCTTTCTTGACCCTGGATTAAATAATTTTGATTTTTTTTAGCTCCTTTAAAGAAAATAGTGAGCAACAAAGAAGAGATGGAATAAATGGAAAATTATAACTCATTAGTCAAAATATAATTAGGGACAATTTTCAGATAAAAAGACAAGGGCTCTGGAGTTTGTCAGATCTGGGTCAATTGTTGTCATGTCCTCTTACTAACAGGTTAGCTCTAGGCAAGGTACAGAGATTTTTCTAGGTTCATTTCATTCTTTGACAATGTACACAAAATGTTCACTTCTCAGGATTGGTGTGAGAATCAAATAAATCATACATATGATGTATTTTGTAAAGAAGGTTTTTACAGAATCATGTAAAGATGATTTTTTATAAACCATAAATTGATATGATATAAAAGTGTTGGCCAGAAATATTATGTTTTTGTCAAAATAGGAAAACAATGTATCTTTGACATCAGAAAATCACATCTACCAGTAAAGTTATGGTTTGAATGTGAGCTATAGGAGAGACCTAGTTGCTTGTGTTATGTTCTTTTTCTCCTCAGTTATACGAACAGACAACTGACTTTATTCAATGCAACAGTACACACAGCTAAAAGATTACCTTTGGCAGCCTATTTTGCCGTTCTTAGGGGCCAATGAGGTACAAATCAAGGTAAGTTGAGTCATTGATCTTCCCAGATCTTCCCAGAAGATGCTGGGGTCAGATCAGCGAGAGCTGTGGGAATCTATGTTTTTCCCTTTCTTTCCTGCTGCTTGGAATGTGGATGGGATGGTTAGAACTGAAGGTGACATCTTACAACTGTGATATACACTTGGGAGTGAACTTTGTGTGCTAAGGAAAGTGGAAAATAAGAATAAAATTAGATTAAGTCTCTGATGACCTCAGAGCTATCATAAGTGACCTCGAATTATTTACTTTTTTGTGTGTAATAGATAAGCACACACAAAAATGTGTGCCTTGTTAAAGCTTCTGGATTGTTGTGCTGTTGTTGTTGTTATATGCAGCCAAAGTTATTCTTAGTGCACTAGGGAAAGTGAAGTATTGTTATGTGCATTTTTTTATTTCAAGCAAGGTTTACCCAAAGGAATTGAAAATTTATATCGACACAAAAAACTGCACTATGCTTATAAAGCTTTATTCATAATTGCCAAACCCTGGAAGCAACCAAGATGTCCTTTAGTAGAACAATGGAATACTATTCAGCACTAAAAGGAATTGAGCTATGACACCATGAAAAGATGTGGCGGTCCCTTAAATGCATATTGTTAAGTGAGAGAAGCCAATCCGAAAAGGCTGCCTACTGTAAGATTCCAACTACATGACATTGTGGAAAAAGCAAAACTCTAGAGACGGTAAAAAGATCAGCGGTTGCCAGGGATTGTGCGGGAGGGGACAAATAGAGCCCAGAGAATTTTTAGGGCAGTGACATTACTATGTGTGATACCATCATAATAGATATATGTCATTATCATCTGTCGAAAGCCACAGAATGAACATCAGCAGTGAACACTACTGTCAGCTCTGGGCTTTGGGTGATCGCAATGTGTTGATGTAGGTTCATCAGTTATAAGAATTATATCACTCTTGTGGGGATGCGGCTGATAGGGGAGGTTATGCACGTGCTGGGTGGGGGCTATATGGGAAACCTCTGTACCTTCCCTTCAGTTTTGCTGTGAATTTAAAACTGCTCTAAAGAATAAAATCTTAATTGAAAAGTATTTCAAGCAAGGGCCCTAGAAGGAAATACTTTAGTTCTTCAGTGCAGGTGCTATGAACCTAAGCTTATATCTGACTCCATATGGATCATTTGTGGTTTCCCTTCATTCGTCTGTGTTTCTCACCTCTGAGCAACAACTCTATCCTACATGCAAAGTGCCAAGTCCATAGCTGAATCTGTTGCTTGTACTCTAATGCAAGGGGCAGATGAAAAGTCCTCTGCCCTGGCTATGCATGATATACCGCTTGGAATCCATAATAATGAATGAGTAACAATGTTTCATTTTAGCACTGTGGCATTGTGGGCTCTCTGGTGAATTGTGGTTCCCTGTGCTTTCTGGGAACAACTGCGTAGGTGCTTAAAGTACTCTCCGTCTTCATCTCGAGTGGTTTACCCAAAGTTAATTATCATGAACATGGGTCTAATACATTTCTTGTACCTTATGTGGGTAGAATATTATTTTGTATGCATAAATTTTGTTTTTTGTTTTAGTTTGTTCCAGTTTAGTTTCTTTTTTTCTTTCTACACATTTTAATTTAAATTCCAGTTAGTTAATATACAGTGTAATACTAGTTTCTGGTGTAGACTTTAAGGATTCATCACTTACATACAACACCCAGTGCCCATCACAAGTGCCCATCCCCTAATCCCCCTCCAGCAACATTTAGTTTGTTCTCACATATTCAAATTTTGAATTTTTCCTCACAGTTCTGTAGAAATTTATCATAGTTACATTTCCAATCACTGAAATATCTTTTTTTAATTCTAGCTTATTGACAAGCATGTATTAATTGAAGATATTCTTTTCATGCTTCTGTATAGTCATAACATTCAGTCATCAGCCTAAAAAAAAAACTCAAAAATTTTAGGAACTAGCCATTTTCTTCTTTTTCAAATTTTTAATTTAATTTTATTTAGAGAAAAATACAGAGGTAGAAAGAAAGAGCACGAGCCCGATGCAGGACTTGATCTCAGGACCCCCAGATCATGATCTGAGCCAAAGGCAGATGCTTAACTGACTGAGCCACTCCCATGCCCCTCTAATTATCTTTTTTTGTTTTTCTATCTATTCTAAGAGTTAACTACCTTATGATGAGATAAAGCATAAAATCAGGATTAACCATGACATGAAACCCTTTTATCATATTTTTTTTTAAAGATTTTATTTATTTGACAGAGAGAAACACAGCCAGAGAGGGAACACAAGCAGGGGGAGTGAGAGGGGGAGAAGCAGGCTTCCCGCCGAGCAGGGAGCCTGATGTCGGACTTGATCCCGGGTCTCCAGGATCATGACCTGAGCCGAAGGCAGTCGCTTAACCAACTGAGCCACCCAGGCGCCCCTTATCATATTTTTATAATAAAACAGCAACATCTGCTGATTGAACATCTCACCCAAGACATGAGGAAAGTTTGAGATGATACCATGTGGAGAGGAGGGGTAAACCCTGGGGCACGTAAGTCCTTCACTTGATCTTCAATCTGTCGGAACTGTTTCCTGCCTTTGCATATAGCAGCAAAGAATTCTAAATCTGAAGCAAAGATAGTATTTTTCTCTTCTATTTTTATAAAGCATAGCAATTAATAGGGTGCCATGTGTATATCAACCTCACTCCAAGAATAGTGATAGCAACTCCTAAGAATAGTGATTGCATTAGTGTTTTCACTCTACAGAGGTGAAATTAATCCTTCAAGGGAATGAATGGCTTCTTGAAGTTACAGAACCGCCTGCTTGGGTGCTGGATTTGGACCCAGTTATGCTCTTTGATCCAATTCTCCTTCTGCACAGCGCTAAGCTCATTATTTCTGTAATCAGAGATCAAGGAATATAAACTCACTCCTGTTATTGGAACCAAAACTTCATTATTATACCCAGGGTGAATATTTGTGAATAATGGTTCACAATAACAAATACTGCCATATAAAGTTTCCAGAATTATTATTTTCTGTAAGAGTAAAGGAAATTGTCCTTCTGACTTCTGGAAATCACATCAACCTCAAGTTCTCTCCCTGTCTGTCTTTCTCTCCATTAATGTATATCTGTACACATGACATCCTTTGTAGAAGTGTATATTTTTAGTTTCTTCACTTAGCCAAGTGCTTTTTACCTTTATTCTTCTCACAGAACACCTACTAATGGCTGGACACTGTGGTACTGGACACTGTGATTAGAGATAAAATACCTCTATCATCACCCCCTCCCACACGGGATTCACAGTCCACTGGAGGATACAGACATGCTGAACTAACTGTAACACAAGGATTGAAGTATCCATTATATAATAATATAAATAAAATGGAGCAGAAGCTTAGAAGAGGAATTGATCCCTTTACTTTGTCTTTTGAAGATAGGATAATCATTGACAGAAACAGAACAAGAGGGGAAGTCTTAACCAACAGAAGTTCATTTTGACAATTCCCTTAAATATATATATTCCTGTCTTGAAGTCATGGTGCCTGAATTGATGCCATCTATTGGAAATCATTTGAGAAAGAATTTCTGAAAACTTCCAAGAATGGAATAAAGAAGTTAGTTTGGACCTTGCATGCATTACCATTTTGATTGTGGGAAGAAGGGAAAGGTTCCAAATACTAACAGCTCTTTTGTCAGAGGCCCATTCCTGAATACTTTTTCTGGAATCCACACAAGGAGCATCGATTCTTTTACAACCTCCTCTATGAATGCACTTATCCAAGTTCACTGAAAATATTTAGGTCAAGGTCCCTGTCCTCAAGACTCTACCTTTTCTTTCCATGTCCTTCTTTCAATTCTTACACGTATCCCTACCTTTAGCCACCTCTTCAGTCCTACTAAAAGACCTAACCTGCAGCCTAGGTTTTTCATAAAGCCTTCCTTGTGGTAATCCAAGAATCAGCCCTTCTCTCTCTCTCCTAATTGATATCATTCATTGGCTAGCTACCTTTTAAAATTATACCATAATTTATCTTGTTCTGAAACAGTTGGCTATATCAGGTATATCTTTTTTTCTTTGAACCCAGGGAGTGTACCTTCTAGAACTGGGCATAAGGGGAAATCTATTTGCTTTCTTCATACGATGCATACTTAGCACATTTATTCATCTAAATGAAGGGTCATGAAGTACAAAGTTTGCATGCCGGATGGGGCTGTTGAGTATACTTTACGCCTCAGCCACATTATATTAACTATATTAAAATATACTCATATCTCAATTAGATATTGTGTATATATGCATATTTATATTTGGAAAACCCCACACATGTCCATACACATGCATACATATGCATGTTTCTATAAATGTGTGTGTATATATGTCCAAACATCATACATGCATACCTTGAGTTCTATATTACTACTTAAGACAATGTTCTGTTTCACACATATTTAATTGACCATATTTATTTCAATTTTCCAGTTTTCTTTTTTTATTTTAGAACCAGTACTTATTTGGGGACCTGATTTTCGTGGAATCTTGACCATATTGTAGGCTACAGGCACTGGGCCTAGAGTGCCCTAAGGGACAAAGAAGATGTGTGTCAGGTGCCAGATGGGGTAGGATTGATTCATGACCATCACTGTGAAGTGGTGGTGAGCTTGTGGTTTTGCTTCAGCAGCCCAGCCTCACTGGAGGGAAGACATCTTTGGGGAATGTTGGTCATGTTGACACAGACATTAGGTTACATTCCTAACTGCTGTTTCCACTTGTCCTGATTTTTCCTAGCGTCCTCTTTTGCTCTGAGATTTTCCAGGATTTTTCACACCACTTAGGAGATTTGGAGATGGAAATTTTGAGTAAAACGTGTTCACTCGTTTTCATGTTATGCAAGAGTGAAAACAAAAAAGCCTCAAACTCAATTTAGGATGGAGTGGGATGGGGTGGAGTGGCGCCCATGCACGAAAAACTCTAAACTGCTAAATTGCAAAAAGGAAACTTTCCTTGAGTTTAATTTTTGGTTTGGGAGATTCTCTAAAGGGATTTCGGAAAAAATGACAGAATTTTAAGGCAAATGAGGAACGCCACTGACACGCATCCTCACCAACATAGTCTTGAAGTGACAGAACTATCTCCAGATTTCAGCTGACAAGCGAAAGAAGGTGCTAGAACAGCTGGTGGTTTCCTAGGGTACCATGTGGTGATTCCCTATTTGAGGGAAAAGAAACTGCTGATGTTCACCCCATGGAGGAAAGTTCAGAATGGCCTTGTTACAGTTGCCAAGGCCCACGTATGAGGTAAGTACAGATCTGATGTTCCCCAGATCACCCCATCTTCCTCCACCTCTGCTGATGGACGCAAAGGAAAGGACCTGGTGCTTTCCATCACCATCTTTTCACCCATACATCCCATTCTACTGCTTCTCCATGTTGTGGGCCATCTCTGGGTTAAGTGTTGAGAAAAACAGAAGCCGGAAATGTGTCGTAGGGTGTTTTGGCCACTCAGGTCAGGGAATCTGATAAGTATACATGACAACATGAATGATAATAAAATGGTAAGAGGCCTTATGAGGCAAGATAGATGAGAAGTCGGAGGAATTATTGGTGTGGATAGTGAGAACTTTCTTTTCGGAGAGCAGAGAGCCCTAGGGGCCAGCTCAGCCAAAGAATCTCCTAGAACTAAGAGAAAGGATAAACCTGAGATGGTTCTGGAAGGCGCAACAACACCTGCACCAGAAGCTCAATTCACTTCAGTACTTTGAGCCCAGTTTCTTCATCTGCAAAGGGACCACACATCCCTGAAGAAGTATTGTCAGCTAAGTTGAATTGCATGTATCAGGCAACTAGTACAATGCCTGATGTACAGTATGGGCTTAATAATGGAAAGAATTAGTATCATTATTTTCATTTTAGCTGGAATAAATCCTAATAAAATATATCTCTGTATAGATCAGAGTGTTCTTAAATTATTTTCAAATTACCTGTGTGTTCGAAACATGGATGCTCACTCCATTTATACGGTCTGTTGAGGGTCATCTGGCTGGCTCAGTCGGTAGAGTACAGCACTCTTGATCTCAGGGTTCTGCATTCAAGGAGCATGTTGGGTGTAGAGGCGACTTAAAAAAAATATGGTCTGTTGACTGCTGAGTGTGAGCTCATCCACTTATTACCTCCCAATGCTGGAAGCTCCAGAGAAACAAAGAATTGTACCCTCATTCCTCACATTCACCTGACATCAGTTTATTTCCAAATTATATTAGTGAGAAAATGGCTGCTCTTAAAGTTAAGGGATTTGTTTATTTGTTTGCTTGTTTTGTTTTGTTTCTTTAGAGAGGGAGAGAGCAAGCATGTGTGCACAAGTAGGGTTGGGAGGGACAGAGAGAGAAAGAGGGAATCTTAAGCAGGCTCCTTGCTGAGTGTGGAGCCCTCCACAGACCTTGATCTCATGATCCTGAGATCATGACCTGAGCCAAAATCAAGAGTCAGACACTTAACCGACTGAGCCACCCAGGCACCCCCATAAAGTTATATCAAAGTATGCATAAAATTATTTCAGTTCTTAGGGAGCCCTAAAAAAATAAGTCCCTACACGACTTGAAATTCTGTAAGATAATGGTATTTCTCTCCTTGTCCTGACAGTAAAGACGTGGTTGAAATAGTGAAAAGGTTGTGACATTTCACATCTGAAGCAATTGTCAGTCTTACTGAACAGGACCACAGAATAGAACAACCACTCATGAATCAATGGAAAAAGAAGGGAGAGAAGGAAAAACAGAGAGACACAGAGACAGAGAAACAGAGACAGAGAGGTGACTGAATATGGTCTTAATTAGCAACTGCATCAGGAGAGAGATCTTAACTCCTGGAACTGGACATTCTGAGATGTGGTCCAGGGAAAGAAATCAGGTTTCCTTTTTGCTTGAGGGCAAAACATTGGCAGTTCCTCACAGAAGCAGAGTGCAGCCTCAGGTTCTCGCAGTCCGAGACGCCACTGGCTTGGAGTTTATCTAGATCAGAGGTGCAAGGTTAAGGTCTATATGGAATCTGGCATTTGAAAATTTCATTGCACTGGCAATGTGGGATGACAGCTCTTGAGTGTTTCCAGAGGAAGGCACCCGGGATGATTATGACATATCTAACCATCCAAACAGTAAGCACATCCCAAAAGCTTGTATAACAACTACAGGGGAGGATAGGATCTGACATTTGCATCCATGAAGTCCGTCCGGCTCCCTTCCGTCTTGTCCTTAGCCTCTCCTTCTCTCCTTCCTTCTCTTTCTCCCTTCCTTCTTTGTTCATAATGTTTTCATATTGTAAGATATTATTTAAAGAGGGATTATATATATCTACACACACATATATACATATATATACACAGACACACACACATATGTAATTCAACTTTTAATGAATGATTACAAAGGGAACATTTTGTGAAAACAGCACCCAGTCAAGCAATAGAGTATTAAAAAAAAAGATTTTATTTATTTATCTGAGAAAGAGGCAGAGAGAGAGAGCAAGAGCATGAGGGGAGACCAGAGGGAGACGGAGAAGCAGACTCCCCACTGAGCAAGGGTGTGTGTTTGTTTTCCCGAGATGCTCCCATGACTTTAGTGACCTGTTTATTTTCAACATTATGTGTGGAGATTTACCTAGACTGTTGCATGCCACTTATGTTTATTTATTTTATTTTCTGTTTAGAATCCACCGGTAGGAATGTACCACAGTTCATTAACTCTGCTACTGTTGGTGGACCGTGAGGTCTTTCCAGTTTGTGTTATTCTGATGATGCTTATAATTGTCCAATGGTATGTACACAAGACTTCCTCCAGCACATGCAGCCAGGAGTAGAAAGACTGGATCATAGGGTCCATGGATCTTCCCCTGCAGGAGATTATGATAAACTAATTTCCCAGACAATTGTATCAGCTCGCACTCCAGCCGGTGCTGAGTGAGAGTCCAAGGATGAGACTTCAAAAGCCTTTTCAAAAGCCTAAATGGCCCCTCTTCCTGTTTCACCCTTTGTCCTCCCCCTGCCTCCCTATCAGTCATTCTTCCTTCACCCTCACTCATCATCTTCACGATTAGCATGACTTTTCTTAAATCATGAATTTGCCAAAAGTGTTCCCTACCTATAGCTCAGAGCCCTATCTTTAGCTTGAAATTAAATGATCTTATTTGATTTGTTTTGGATTCTTAGTACGCAGAAGACTGTGCTATGGATGGCAAGGAAGCCAGCACCTGAGTTTCTGGCCCCAGCTCCACCAGGACCCACCGGCAGATTCTGGTCCCATATCACCATGTCCTGTGGGAGGATGATAATATTTTTCCTGGTGCTTTTGGGGCTCTTGTGACAATCAGGCTTGAGCCAGAGGACATGTTCTGAGAAAACACAGAAGGGCCATGCACGTGTGAGGGGCGGTTCATGGAGTCAGTCTAAACTTCTGGGAACACGTTTCTGGGCTGTATTCCCAGCTACTTTTCTCTTGGTTTGGAGATTGTGAGCAGACCCCTTGAGTTTTGAGAAGCTCTGTTAGCACGTGAGTGCAAGAACATGAGAGAGAAATGATAATATTTTTTTTCTCCATAGGGAACTTCCAGCATCTCTGAGGAAACAGAATTTCTTTTGATCCCAGAAGAGCAGAAAAGGATATTAACCATGGAGTGTCCACTAGTGAGAGGGTCTCCGTGGATCAGCCCTTGCAGGGGACAAGGAGCCTCGATCAGGGAGAACGGTCTGGAAATAAGTGAGCATGCCTATGTGCAGGGCACTTGCTGTGCTGACCTGGGACACGACACCAGACCTCTTGTCTAGGTTGGGCTATGCTTAGATTCACAATGGCATCCCAGAGGTAAAGAGAGAAACGGCAAGCCTGGAAGCTATAAAACAATGCAGTTATCAGAGCTACTTACAAAGTTCAATGTCTACAGGACCAGTCAGATCAATATGTGTGAATCTGGCCAAAAGGACATCACATATGGCCCAAAGGAGGCTAGCCACAACTCAGCTGCAGCCCCTTGCAACCATACTGGGTGGGAGAAAGTGTGTGTGTGTGTGTGTGTGTGTGTGTGTGTGTGTGTACGTGCGTGTGTGTTGTATGTTGGGGGCATGTGTGTCGTGGGATTGCCTGGCCGTAGGGAAGGGCCTGGGCCATCAGCACGTCTATGGAAGCAAGAGCAGAAGCATCAGTAATGAACAACTGCATTCCCACGAGACTACATGACATCCCTCTGGGAGCGGCCTCTGTCTAAACAGGGCCACCACAGTGCCACCAAGAGTTAACCCTTCCCAGGCCTGCAGGTGTCTCTGTCTGGGTATCGGGGGGCAAATATGTAGAAGTAAGTTTCTTGGAGCCAAACACATGCTTCTGTTTCAAAGGGACTCCCCAGGCCCACCTGACGGGGCCAAACAAAATCCCCCTGAGAGCGGGATGGCATGTGTCACTGCCAGTTTGAGTCTTCTCTTCTGAAGGGAAGGCCGTCTGTTCAAAACCAGCACCTGAGGCAATGTTTCACCCTTAGCTCAAATGGTCATTTTGTTCCTTTCTTTCTCTCTCTGTTTCCTCCTCCTTCCCCTCCTTCTCCTCTTTTCCTCCTCCTCCTTTTAAGAAAACAAATTTTTCTTCCTTTCTCATGTCACCTAATCCTAAATTCATCACCACAGACCCAGAGAGCCCACAGCGAATTAGGCAGAAAAGACAGAAGCACCTACTCTTAGAGGAGGTGGGATACGCCACTTTTTTGGCATAGGAGAGAAAGGAGAAAGCTGGAAATTATTTATTCTGAGTGATTCTAAGTGTCAAAGTCTCTCACATACTTCAGTTACTTCAGAAATGATAACTAAACTCTTTTCAAATTTGTTTTAGGACTTCTCACTCTGAAGAGAGAGCTGCTCAGCGCTGTTTAGAATCCTGGGGCAGCGGAGTGCAGCTCGGCAATACCACCGAGGGCACACTGACGTGAGCCTTTGGGGACCCTCCCAGGCTTGTTATCAGCGTTGGAGCCCGGGACCAGCCATCAGCGCACATGCAGAAGGTAAGGCCAAACACCCCATCACACTTGACCCTCCAACCATTCAGAAAATGTCTCTGATGAGCGCCCAAGATAGTCCCACGGAGCTTTATGGAAGTAGCCCTGCTGACGCATAAACACGCCTCTTTTCCCCAGATGCTCGGGGCTCTGTTTACAGATGAAATCTCAGGATGTGTATAGTCAGTGTTCTTATTCCAGGATATGAATGGCAAGACGAACTTGTCCGGTGATGGCTTTGTCACATTAATGTCTGATGGACGGTTTCGGTGTGAGAGGTGCGCAGGCCGAGCTGCAGGCTCCGCGAGCGCCAGTCGGAGGCTGCGAGGCTGGAATGTGAGCTTGTTTAGAGTGAACCCAAATGGAGCCGACTTAACCCTGCAGGAGCCGAGTCATCTCAAATTCCACAGCCCCAGAAGGCCGGGCTTGATAAATAGAATGAAACATGCAAAATATTTACGTTGTGATTCACAATCTGCCTAATGTGGTCAGGCAGCATTTCTAGGCAGCTTTGTGGGTTTTAACCATTATTTCAAAATCTCTAGTCAGTTCAGAGGTCAACTAGCTAGAGGGCTCTGCAGATTTTTTGGCGCCTGTTTAAGTCTTCCCGAGGTACCTGGGTCATCTCCTGCCTGGAGAAATCTGGAGAGGATGCTTACAGAAGGCGAGCGTTGTGATGAGGCTGGGGAGTGATCTTGGGGGTTTATTGAATATTTAGTGAATGTCCATATTGTGCCTATCAGGGAGCTGGGCGATGGGTGGGAAGAACATAGGTTTTAGTTCTAGAGTCTGACTGGGAAGTGAGGCCAGCTTATAGGAAGCAAATATGGAACCAAATGGAACAATGATACCTAATGTCCAGGGATATGGTTGAAGACATAGCCAGACACTGAAAGACTCAGTAAGATCTCCCCATGTGTGTTGGCAGATTCAAGATATAAGTCTGAGGCGAACCAACTTGAAAAGCATTTGGTGTTTCTTCACCGATCACCTTGAGCTAAAGTGTGTGGTTCTAAGAGTGATAGGAGAAAGAGCTGGTGAGGAGCACATATTCCAGTCCCTGTCTCCAACCTCAGATCTGCCAGCCTGTGTCTCATCACTTACTTTCCACGCTGTCCACACACCCTACTCATGATCCTTTAGAGATGATAGAGCCACAGAGCTCAGGAAAGAGGGACAGCTCTGAGATTCTCCTGGGACATTGCTACCTGAGTCACACCCCAAGCCTCAAGAAACAGTCTTCCCAGCGTCTAGATGAGCATGGTAAACCTCTTCTGTCTCACTGAGGACACTCCACATCTGCCAGGTGCTCCAGCCCAGACTCCAAAACCAGTAGGAAAGAGGAGTCGTGATTTAAAAAAAAAAGAAAGAAAGAAAAGAAAAAGAAAAAAAAAGTTTATTTTAATATTAAAAGTATTATAAAAAGCCAGCTTCATTTCCCCAGGTGTTGCTTTGTAATAACTAATTGAAAGCAAACATCAGATCATCAGATGCATGTGTATATTTGTACAGCTTTAGTCAGTTTCAGAATATTTAAATATAGAACTGCTTTAAGAAGATGAACTTTTTTTTTTGAGAGTAAGTTTTTTTGTCTCATGGACATATAAGAAAATAACAAAAATGTTTTGGCTCTTTAAAAGTCTATTCCAATAGGGAAGGAAGGCCAAGAAAGATGGAGGCGCAGGCTTCCGGCCATGAATCCAACCAGACATTGCCAAGGGCCCTTCTGTGCCACAGGCTGGGTCGGGAACAGAGGGTAGAGTCACTCAGACATGGAAAGTGCTGGCCTCTCGAGAGGCAGTAGTTAAGGAGCACTGTCTGCGCACATTTCCTCTGGAGGACAAAGAGTTCCCCAGGAAACTCTACCCAGCATCTTCCATCCCTACTCTTTCACAACCTACACTAAAAACCTCTAGTTTGGATCAAACTGGAGAAAGAGAAAAGAAAGAAGAAAGGAAGAAAGGAAGAAAGAAAGAAAAGGAGGGAGGGAGGGAGGGAGGAAGGAAGGAGGGAAGGAAAAGGAAAAGGAAAAGAAAAGGAAAGGAAAGAGAGAGAGGGAAGGAGGGAGGGAGGGAGGGAGGGAAGGAAGGAAGAAAGGAAAGAAGGAAGGAAGGTAGGTGGGATGGAGGGAGGGAGAGAGGGAAGAAGGGAGGGAGGGAGGGAGGAAGGAAGGAGGTGAATATGTTTGACAATAAATTTGAGACCATAAACCTTGGGATTCCTTTTATAATACCAAGTACTTCAAAATCAGCCAGTCTTTTTCACTCGACATAGATTTCAAGGTAGCTCAAAGAAAACATACGATTAACTGTAAGTAGTGGGAGCGTGAGCAGGAGCCAAGCTTCTAAATAAACACATCAGAGGCTTGGTCTAAAAAAAGACAGAACACAAATAACTCGCTCTTGATGTGCCTATGGTTTCATTTCACTGTCCCAGTCACGAACTGATTTCCCGGAAAGAGGGTCACCTCAATGCAGTAAAGCAGCACTCAGGACGCAGGGCAGGTTTCATGCTGGGTCACTGAAGGCCTGTGGGGAGGAATGGCTCGCACACGAACACTTTGGAAAACTCCTCAGTATACATTAGTGAATGCGCAATGCTCTCAGAAGTTGGAGAGTATGCGCCTTCACAAACATTGGCTTGGCTTAGACCCAAATGCTGATGTCTCCAAGTCAAAAAATTAGCTCAGATAAACATTTTTGGAAAGGCTATGTGACCTTGGGCAGCCTCCTTCCCTTCCCAGGCGGAGGTATCTTTCCTATAAAACAAGGAGCTTGCATGAGCTGCCCTTTCAAATCCCTTCCAGGATGCAGAGGCCCTTTCCCAAAGAATCAGCACAAGCAGGCCGGCCTCTGCCCCTCGAAACTTCCAACTGAAGAGGAACAGTCAAGTAGCCCAATACCCGGGAGCTCAGCTGGGGGCTGGTTTCCCCTCCTGCCTGTCGCTCAGAACTCTGGGACCAGAAGAGGAACAACAGCATTATATGGTTTCCAGGCCAAACCCAAGTTCTCATTTCAGATTGCATGATTTCTCCCAGATTTTACGCCCCATCATCTGCTGCCTCATCTGACCTAACTCAGTGAGTCTGCTGTTTTTAACGCGTGTGGAAGTTACCTGGGGATTTTGTTCAAATGCACTTTCCTGGGCCTTGCTTCAAATGATTCTCATTTGGTAGGTCTGGGCTGGGGCCAGGAAAGAGGCATGCTTCACTCGACCTCCACACCCTCCTCCCCCGCCAAAGATCCCTTGCTTCTGGGACCCCTTCTCTAACTCTTTGGAATTCGGGGCCTGTCCCCTTCCCATACTTAGTCTCTCACAGGCCAGGGACCTCTCTGACACCCAGAGCATAGCCAAAGGGGCAGGCCAGATATTCAACCCCAGTTTGATGAGGAAGTGTATCAATGAGTAAGGCCCAGATCACAGGGAAGGGCATTATCATTGCCGAGGTCAGCTGCAACCCGTCAGGCAATGCTTGAGAAGCTAAGATGAGCGAGAGGGGGGGTGCAACACACGCTCCAAAGCTGGGTCTCTGTTGTGTCACCAGAAACAGTAGGCTGCTTGCTGAGGGATGCTTCTGCTTCCCGAAAACACATTTATCCGGAGGGAGTCCCTGAACCTCCACTATATTTTACGCTGCATCCCTCAAAATGTCAAAAGTGGGATTAAAGTGTAAATGATTGTCAATTCTCTCCTGTCCCCCTGGTCCTGCGCTGAGCATCACAGGCCATCTGGGGATGTGGGGCAGCAGAGGGCGGGGCGTTGGGGACGGTCTTTCGATGTAACAGAATAGAGTGAGCTCCGGTGTGTCTTGGGAGGATAAAGCCGTTCACAGGCTGCTACTTTTTTGTGACATAGCTTTTATGGGGGGAGAGCCAGAATATTAAGCTCATTGCTTCCAGATGGGAAGGTTGGACAAGACCGAGAGGCCTTGGCTTGGGAAGCCTGGACTCCGTGGTGCGATATGAATGTGACATATTGAAGTAATCGAGATAGAAGATCTGGCTTTAGCCAAGGCTGTCAGATAGATACTTTTTAAAACATTACATGGTTTGTAACAAGGTATTGTGTATCCTCCCAGAAACCCTGCCGCCTCAGTCTCTGGGAAGGCGGTGGGGGGAAAAGTGTGCTTATTTTGCTTGAGTTACTAAAGCTCCTTTTATATATGAGGAATTTGGCATCTCCCGGCTGGGAGCTGCTGAGCCAACAGTCCGATGCACTTGTAATGTAGATCATGCTAGTGACTCGCTAAGTAAGTCCAGGTGCTTGCAGAAGAGGAAGGGTCCTAAGCACTCCCTTATTTGAGCCCTGAAGCAATCATGGCCCAGTGCCTCAAATGAGCCTCAAATCTGTTTAATAAATCATCTGTCTATTTATAGAGTTAATCCAGGGAGAAATCCTTCAGGTTGTCTGGTGGGGCCTCTTCCACCAGAGGGCGCACAATGCCCACCTCTTGTGGTCAGGGCTGCTCTTGGTTTACTGGGGATTTTACTAGGGATTTCAACTCCGGTGGAAGCCAGGGGAGGAAGTCCAGTCCTTTCCTTCCCCTGTAACCTTCAGGCCCTGGATGCACACTTAAAAATCAGAGCAGCCTGGGGATGGGGAAGAAAACTCACTTTATCTAGAGATCTCCTCCTCCAGAGTCCACGCGAGCCCTTCGTTGTGGGTTGGCTTACCCGTGCACACTGTAGAAAGGGAAAGGGGGTCCAGCTGCATTTGGAAATCCTCAGTTTGCAACTGTGCTGGTTTCCTTGTAATTCTCTTAGTCAGGAGACTGCCCCTTCCTTGAAGAAACTGCACACCTGAGAACAGGTTGGGACGTCCCCACGGAACCAGTGTCTGCTTCACATTTCAAAGCCTGGGAACTGTTAAGCTTGTGTTTTGATTAAAATTTTGTATTAGCTTTTCTTCCCCTTTCCTTGTAATTTCAGGATATTTAATTTCAACCAATCATCCGAGGGGAAGGGGGAGAAGGTATGTGATGTGAAACAGCACACAGGGAAAGCTAGCCAAGTCAGAGAAGAGAGCGGCTCTGGCTGGGCCCATGTGACAGCTGAAATCTCTTTTGTTCTCCCAGGCAGACTCTGAAACCAGAGCCCCACAAGGATAGGAGATCTAGCCCCCAGCTTGGAATCAAGGTGACCAGTTATCCAGGCTGGCCTGCTCTGCTGCCTTTGGGGCTTTGGGCAAGTCCTTGCGGGTTTCCTGGCTTTGGTCATCTGACTGGGCTCTGGGGAGAGGAGCGCCTACCATTGCCACTGGGTGTAGGGATATGGAAATGAAAACAGGAAGTCTTTAGAAAAGCAGGTCTCTGGAGGTTCTGGTGGGACATTAGTTACAATATCCTAGCCTCAAAATGACTCAGACTTTAGGTTACTATGGTCATACTAAGATGAGTGAAGGGATGTTTGTCACATGCATCTGCCTCCGTCTTCTGTTGATGGCAGTTGTTTACTCAAACATATGCAGGGTCCAGGCAAGTAATGCAGACATAATTCTGAGGGCATTCCTGGCACACAGCAGGTATGTGTGAGATAGCTGTTCGCTGGCTGAGTGAATAAGCATGGGTCTGGTATGAGGCATTAGGGAAGGGTGGGGACTATGGTACATGAACCATCTTCGGTGTTCAAGTTACAGTTCCTGAAAACATGAAATATCTTCTGAGCCAAAGGTTACTGATTTGTATCTGTACACATCCTTTTAAAGATTATGTGCCTACTTAAAAGACCAAGAAAGGAGGAAAATAAATTTGGTAGAATAGAAAACCCCAAATCTACCTATTTGAGCCTGATTTTAATATCCTATTCTTGCTCCTAAAAACAATTCTATTTCCCTTTCTATTTGCCTGCTTTGGATTAGGTTAATATAGTCACTTTGGAAATCATATATATGGATGGTATTACGTAGAATGAAAGATGGTAGAAATATTCCCGATTGCAGACCTGTATACAGAAGACAGACTAATGAGCTAATGACCAATCCCTGCATTATCTTTCTCAATGAAAGCCCCCAACAACCACGGGCTTGTGATAGAGCCAGAGGGATAGCTGGCCTGATTTTAGACCCAGTCATGGGACTGGGCTCTTCTTAGTTCACAGAGCTATTGGAGAAGATTCATGAGATAATGTCACATGAAAGGGCTTTGCCAATCGCAATGTGCTGAATGAATAAAAAGAGTTAATGCTATCATTATGGGGGAGAGAAACTGGAAGAATAGTCATATACTGGTTCATTGCATCTCTTAAATTGGATTATTGGTATGATTCCCTCTAAAGCTGAATAGAATTCCTTTATTTATGAGTCAACCCTTGTTTTTCCCTAATGTTGTGTCTGACTTGAGTTAACAAGTCTGAAGCTCACAGTTGCATGTTAGCTGAGACCCCCCACTCCGTGCTCATGCTCAGCCTTGCCCCTTCCTTAGGGTGGATGTGGGGTGAGGGGATCTGGGACCAGACATTACATAGGCTCTCCTCGGCCTCTCTCCCACCTGCTGTGGGGCCCATTCCCAATCATCTGCTATTTGCATGTTTTTTTCCTTTGAGAGAGAGAGAGAGAGAGAGCAGGGGAGGAGCAGAAGGAGAGGGAGAGAGAGAATCTTAAATGGGGTCCCTGTTGAAAGATCTCATGATGACCTGAGCCGAAATCCAGAGTCAAATGTTTAACCAATTGAGCCTCTCAGGCACTGTTTGCAATTCTGTTGCTTCTGTCTTTACCTGGGGGTGCAGATTTCCCATGTTACATCCCAGGTAAGCATGCCACATGATCTCATCTTGGAGCCTACACAAGTGCACCTTGCTTTGTTCATAAGAGGAAGTGGAAGGGGTGGCTAAAACCAGCTTTTCTTGCTAGAACCCAGCCCTGCTCCCTGCTCTGATGGAGGCAGATGCTTAGAGTTATGTTTCTAATAAGAGGCATAGATTTGCACTGCCTAATGATCAAAGTCAAAGTCCTAAGCCTGGAATTCAAGGCTCTCCAAATCTGGCAATATCTTTCTTGCCTTATCCTCCCCCACCTCCTTATAAGCACCCTGGGCTTCAGGCACCATGGAGCACCCCCCTTCTGCACACGCATTCCACATTTTCTCACATCAAGCCTTTATATGTACAATATCTTCTGTCTGAAATTCTTCCTGGACTGCCTGCCTGCTACATTTGTGAACATTTTTTGGGAGAAATGCTTATATGCCCCTCGTATTTCCACCAAGAAGGAGAGACAAGGTGAAGAGTTTCACCAGCCTCTCCTGGAGTGGAAAAGTAGAGGAACATTTCTGCCCTTCTCTCTATCTTTCACAAGGAAGGGTTGATGGGGCTCAGGACCTGTGCACACCAGCTCTGATATCCCTTCTTCCCTATTTGGAGGGCTCCCACTGTCTGCAGATCAGAGCCTTCCTGCCTGGTGCCTACTAGCTGCCTTTGGCCAAGGGTCCGGGCTGCCTTCTAGAAGCAGTCACTAGACCCCACTCTCTGCGCCTGTCCATGCACTGTGGTGGGACGGGCCTGAGCTAGGGATGCCCCTGCAGTGAGCAGAGTAAGCGCAACCTCTCTGCAGACCCTCACGGGGGCCTCCCAAGCTTCAGATGCAAAGGCCTGGGTGGGGGGCATGGTCTCCCATCCAGAGGTAGCAGTGGGAACACCGATGCCTTTAGCTGCTTCATATGACTCCATCTCTCACACTTGATCAGTTCTGAATCCTGAGGGTGAAGAGAGAGGTTATTAATTATATCTTCAGACCTCAACATCCAAATGTCATGTCATCCAAGAAGCCTTCTCTCCCTTACCAGATGGACGAATTCCCTCCCTTTTTCCTCTAAGCTATGCCTTACAGAATTTCTATTTCACTTCATTTGTTTATCTTATGTTCAATACTTATTTACAGGTATTTGCAGAGCTGGGATTCTCCTGAATTTAGGAAATGAAGACAAGTCACATTTTAAATGATTGCCTCTGAAAATCCAAATCTTGTTCTCGTGCAGTATAATGAGGACAGAATTGGACAGCAGGCCTAGATTTAGGTCTCGGAGTGAGGCCTGTCAGACACTGAGAGCCCTATTAGATGGCAGCAAAGGTGGTAGGTGGTTTTGAGACATAATCTTGAGATAGCTGAGCACCATTATCTCCTGTTTATAAGAAAGATAGCTGAAGCTCAAAGACAGAGACAATACTCACAATAATAAGGAAGATGCCGTGGCCTGTGGTCAGTGGTTGGCCGAGGTGGGGCTGAGAGCCAAAGCTAGAGACCTTGAGCATGACCGTCCTGGTGCGTGCCCCTGGTAGTCGCTCGGTAGTGACCAGATCTATCAAGCGTGTCTATAGAGACATAGGCAGTAAATGATACGGGCTTCAGGCTGCAAGGGTGTGGAAAGCTTCCACACAGAGCTCATCCCACGGCCTCACACACTTGTGGCAGGTTCAGTGGAAGGGGGAGCGTTAGCCAGAACTCCGGGAGGGGAGCACTCGAGACGGCGGAGAGGACTACGGGGAGCACCCAGGCAGCAGGTCCCACAGGAAGGAAGGAGCAGAGGTGGGTAGGTCACGCTGGGTTTCCCGGCCCAGCAGGCCGCCATGGCCACGGATGAGATGGGGGACAGTCAGAATGGACAGCTAGGTCTCTCCTTGACCGCATGGATAGTGGGTGTCCACCTAGGATGAAACACAGCATCACGGTTTTGAAAATACAATTCCCCAGTCTCAGGTCTACTGACTCAGTCTCCGGGGATGGGCTGGCATGCTCATCTTTTTTTTCCTCCTCCCCAGATGACTGTGATGCAGAATAAAGGCTGCACATCACTGAGAAAGGAAGAAAGGACATAAGGCGGGTAAAGAGCCCTTAGACTTACATTCATGAATCCCCAGTTAGAGTTGTGGTCTTGGCCTTCAGGATGCTCTTAGATGGGGCAAAATGCTGTCTGCACCTCATTTTTAAGACAGGGCGATAATAGGACTGCTTACCTCCCTCAAAAGGTCATTATGATGGAAAAGCAAAATATGGTCTTTGAGAGCCCCCAGAGCAGCCCAGGCCCAAGGGAACAGCCAGGTCGATGTGGGCTGATGCCGGGAACCGGAGGGCCTGCAGGTTGCTCCTGGAAATACCTGCGGCAGGCGGGGCGCACAGGGAGGGCACTGCCTTGGGGTGAATGCAATGACGCAGGCGTGAGCTGACACAGCACAGCAGTGGTAAGGCCTCGAGGACATCTGTGTGGCCACAGGCCAAAAGCATCCAGATTCTCTGTGGGTGAAAGGTGAGGTAGTATCCACACCTAAAATAAAACGGGTCTTTCCCAACACCGACTTCGGTGCTGGCAAAGATGAGAGGGCTCTGAGATACAATTCTAATTTTGAAAAAGTCGGCTCTTATAAAACAAACTCAGAAACACTTTCGTTGGGGGCAGGGAGGTGGTAATGTCCATGTATTGTGTCTTCCAGAGTATTGTCAGTGATGCCAACGGATGTCAGGTACAGAAGGACTGGGAGAGGGGCTCTCCAGGCCAGAGGTCCTCGGTTGGGGGGCTCCGGCATCTTTTAGCAGTGGGGAGGAAGGACAGAGAAGCAAAGCTCTCGAAGGTTTAAAAAGTCTCACCTGGGGATGCCACATTGCCGATGTTCCCAACTTCCTCTGACCTACAGCAATTCCTTCTGATCCTGAAAGAGTTACTCCACCCTAGGGTGGGCGTGAGGGCTGCCGGCGCTCCCCATTCTCCCCTCCTGGCAGCTAGCTACAGGACCCATTATCTCATGCACTTTCCCCATGTTCCTGGGAGATAAGTATTTCCTTATGGTAATGATTGTTATTCTCATTTTAACAGCTGAGCACGTGCAGACAGAGAGATGGTCCTGAGAGGAGGGAGACATTTTCTTCCTTTTCTCTGGACTCCATCAAGTTCAAATCATAAAACAGAAAGTCCAGGGAAGGTCTCTGAGCATTTTCAAACCCAAGGTGGCAGGAGCGGCATTGGGAGGAGGAAGACAGTGTGCGCTGGCAGTGCCTTACAATTTACATCCATCTGTCTTCTATAATACCCAGTGATCATTTTTAAGAACTTCAACATCATTTACAATTATTAAAGCCTATTTAACTTGGCCCCCCCAAAATTTACGTTCAGTTTCATGGGAGTGGGAAGAAGCGGGC
Organism: Spilogale gracilis; assembly: GCA_004023965.1. Taxonomy (NCBI): domain Eukaryota; kingdom Metazoa; phylum Chordata; class Mammalia; order Carnivora; family Mephitidae; genus Spilogale; species Spilogale gracilis. Next base: position 95,899 of record PITA01005952.1, read on the forward strand.
AGTAGGTAGTTCCTTTTTATTTTCATATGCCCATAAAGGAAGATGGAGCTTCAGAAATAACCATGTGCTGTTTTTATTTTGCGTGTGAGGAAATGGAGGCCCAGAGAACTGGTTAAACATGCTGTGCAGGCAAAGATGAGCCTCCTGCCCCCCCAGCACCCTCTCCTATGGTCACCCATAGGCCCGGCTGCCTCCCACCCTAAACTCTTTCACATGCTCCATAGGCTGACTCTATCTGCAAAGGCACTTCCAAGGGTAGTGCTGCTCCTCAAGGTCACTGCGAGAGCCTGGCTGGAGGCCGGACTTATCTGCGAAGTTCAGAAACATATTGAAATTATCAAGACTTGGAGCACAGCCGTTCTTCGCACTGAGCTTTCACCGCCTTATCGAGTTCCTACACTTGAACTTCTCAAGGTTTAGCCAGTCAGTTTGATTTGCCTCATCGGAAGCCCTGCAATCTTGGGCTTGTCCCCCAGGCCCAGGGTGAGGATTCTGGGAGGTACGGGAGCTTCGCTGGCTCCATGGCCTTCCAAAGTCTGAGCAGGGAGAGGGGCTCGGGGAAAACTCCCCACACTGAAGACTACCCCAGGCGGGAAGACAGGCCACCAGCACAAGGCTAGGGCCTGGGTTGTAAGAAGCAACAGAGAGGTCAGGACAGGATGACCCCGTTCTCTGCAAGTGATTTATTACTGGAGACTTCCCATAATTACAAATTTGAATAATCCCAAACTCATTTCCTTATAAGCATAAGGAAGGAAGGATGCATTTTTGAGATTTACAAATTAATAATAATTGTAAAAACTGAACTTGTTTTGCTTTAAATTTACTTTTAAAGTAATATGTAAGATATAAATACTTTCAGGACACTTAGAGATGTTTGTTGAATGCTCTTTTTTATTTTCTTGGGGTTACCTCTAGTGTTTTCCTAAATCAACTCTGATTCAATGGCTTGAGTTACCCTCACACATAGTTGGTCATCTTTGTGGTATTTTATCACATCTCAATCTATTTTCTAAGGTTCTTATCCTTAGGAATGTTTCCCAGTGAAAGCACTATCCCCACTGCTTAATGCACTCTTGGATGATATTGATGTAAGAGATAGAAAAGAAATTAAATGATGAGAGCACAGAGCAGAGAAAGAAATGACAGTTCCCTCCCCGACCTTTCTGGGTAAACAGCAGAATGAACAGGGGAGGGACTTCTGCATGCCAACAACTACAGCATCGCCATGGGCAGTCGGGAGCCCAGGTTGCAACTAAGTCAGGACTAGCGCTCATTACGCAATTCTCAATTTTTCTAAATTTTGGAGATTAGAGTTACTTTGAATTTTGATTATTTCATGTAGTATGTTCATTTTAGCATTTATTAAAGATTTTATTTATGTATTTGAAAGAGAGAGAGAGAGCATAAGTAATGTGGTGGGGAGCGGCAGGCAGAGGGAGAAGCACAATCCCCACGGAGCCAAGGAGTCTGATACTTGTTCCATTCCAGGATCCTGGGATCAAGATCTGAGCTGAAGGCAGATGTTTAACCAACTGACTGAGCCACCCAGGCACCCCTATGGACTATGTTTAAATTCTCCTGACTTTTTACCATACCACACAATATTCAAAATAATGTGGAAGTTAAGAGAAGGGAATGGAGGAAAAAAGACTAGAATTAGGATTAAAATTTCATTTATGATTTACCCAACAACGTATCCTCTAGTAACGTGCCATTCTTATATTCTTAGCATATTTAGCACACCCCATTGCCTATTTGGGGGAAAATCACTGCTGGGTACACTCATTTCATTCTATTCTTGGGAAAATACCACGATGTCAGAACCCGAATGGTCAGGTGCCCACAGAGTACTTTTTATCACTCCCTTGAGTCTCTGCTGTCTCCAGAATTGGGGTCCCAGGTGGCCCTGGCTTCAGTGGCACTTCTAAACTCCAGTGTTTATCTGTCCGGGCTGTTGAGATTGCCTCTTAGCAGCTACCCTCCATGGGGCTTCCCCACCGCCTCCGTGCACCCAGAATTGGCAAACATGCTGTATCCAAACAGAGTTTAAAAAAATTGTGCGCACAGCTCAGCCCAGAAAGTCCTGGCTGCTTCAGTAGCTCTCTGCTGCCTTTCTACTTTATCGACTTTTCTTCTTCTCAGTTAGAACAGTGGTTGGTTGCAGCTACCACATCATAACCAGAAGTGGGAGTGAACACATGTTTTTGAGATGTGTGTGTATATATATATAGTTCTGGGTCATTCTTTTTAACAGATGAATAGAATTTACATACATAGTACATTGTGTTTATTTATAGAGGGACGTTGGGGTGTTTTCCAATATTTCGCTGTTAAGAACACTGCTGCAATGAATACTCTTGCACGTGTTTTCTTGTGCACATCTCTGAGACTCCCTTTAGAATAAACATCTGGAAATGGAATTGCAGGGCCAAAGAGGATGCTCATTTTTAATGTCATGACTTATTATTGCCAATTCTCTTTCCAAAGTAGACAAGCCACTTTACATTTTCCCCAGCAGTACATGAGTGTATGTATAAAGCAGGACCACAAACTTTGGTAATATATGACTAATGAGACCAATTAATTTTTTCTTATCAAGTGGAAATGGACTTGTATCTCCTTATTTTGATTATTAGTGGTGTTCTCAAGTTCATCCCATTTCAGGATGCCTTTTCTGGAAATGCCTATTCCTGTCTCTGGTCTATTTCTCAATTAGGTTTTTGAGCCCACTAGACCACAGACCTGACTCATGGGAGCAGTTCTTATAGTTTCAAATGTCAAAGGTGTCTTCCTCAAACAGCCTATGTCAAAAGCCCAAGAGTGCTCTCACCCTTTCATCCTAAGCAAGGAACAAAGAGTGGTGGTATCAGGTTTTAATTTCTTTGGGCTGCTCTCCTCTAACCAAGCTCACTTCTGACTGACTCCAGAAAGGCTTTCCAGACAGATCTCATCCACAAAGACCTCCCCTTCCTCTGAAAACCTACCTCTGCTATTTTCAGTTCTATTATACTTGGTATAGTCTAGAACTGTCCCCCCAGAACAGTAGAATGCTTGGGAGCTTGGAAGCACACAGATAGGATATACAGGTTCTGTCTTTACTGGTGTGTGATCTTGAACAAGCCCCATGAACTCTTGGTGTTGTTTCTTCATCTGTACAGTGAGAATAGTGATATCAGCCTCATAGAAATAGTGTGAAAATTAATGTCTTTACACCTTTAGCAAAATGCTTGACTTAATAATCACTCAAAAAAAATCTTTGTCATGTCCATTATTATCGTGATTTTGTGTTTCCTTCCACACTTGTGTAACTATCGGTTCTGAAGGGAATCCCACACACACTAGACTTGACACTCGTGGAGTCCTCTTATGTATGTACAGACGTTCACTTTCTCTCCGTTACCTGCTGCCCATTGGCTGTTTGTTTCCTTGGGTTCCTGCCCCTGGACTGCAGGCAGTGCATACGCATACCCTAAAATTTGGGCAGCGCAATAGTAGCAGATAAGGAATATGATCGAGGGTAGTGCTTACAAGACTCAGGTAACACATGGAACCCATTTCATAATAAAACCAAGATGGTGGCCCCGCTGCCTGCTGTGCACTCCCCCCATGAAACGTTGTTTAGCTTGGGGGCCCCAGCCTGTGGATAGCTTAGTTTTTGACAGCAACTCCAACTGTGCCAAGTCTCTGAAGCATATTTTTTCCTTCATCAGTTTATCCAGGTCAAAAGCTTCTGAAAACACAAGACCTCCGTGAGATTATTTGCTTTGTAACAAGAAGAATCTCATATATTTGTATAGTACATTGACGATGGGCAAGGAACTTGCTCCTCTCTGATGTCACATAGTCTCCGGAGTAATGCTTGAAGATAGTCAGTGACTGTTAACCCCGTGCTAGATGACTCAGAGGAGGATTACGTGCTCAGGTCCATAAAACAGAAAAGGGACAAAACCGGGCTTGAGTTCAGGGTTTTTAAATCTAAGGGCTTATAGATATAGCTAATATTCAGAGTGCTTCCCTTGTGCCAAGCCCCACATTGAGTATTTTACTTGCATCCCGCTTATACTCATTTTGCATGCCCACGAGATAAGTGTAGAGAGATGATGGGACTCATCCCCAGCACACAGGTAGTGACGGCAGAGCTGAGACTGAAACCCAGCTCTCTGGTTCTTTAACTACCGCTTTTACCTGCACACCTGACAGCTTCCAAAGACCAAGGTGATGAGGCATCAAAAGGCAGGAGGACACTCACCTCAGGCCCTCTAGGCTTGAGGTGAGGCTAACAGCCACTTATCATTGAGCGGGGGTCCTCCATTGTCACCCTTCACCTCCTGCTGGCCACCTCCCTGGGTGGCCTCCCTGGGGCCAGACCCTCTGCAGATACTGGCCCATCTCTGGAGGAACATTTAGCTCAACATTTTTCCTTAGAGACACAGGCCTAAGGAAAAAGGATAATTTTTCAAAAATATTTTATCTATTTATTTGAGAGGGAGAGAAAGAGAGAGAGAGCACAAGTGGAGGGGTTTGCAGAGAGAAAAGCAGACTCCCCACCGAGCAGGAAGCCAGACTCCAGAGTTCCATCTCAGGATCACCCTCTTAAAAAGACATGCCCTGTGAACTTTATAATTACTACCATTTCTGCAGGCAGCCCCTCATCCTCCCCAGGTTTTTCCTAGGAACTTCTTAGTATGTAATTGATTTATTTATATTAATCATATAATTTGATTCTTTACTGATGTCCTTCTCAACTAGAACTCGAGCTTCACTAGGGTAAACCTTCATTTTATTCATTAATGGATTCCAAGTTCCTAGCATAGTGTTTAGCATATAGCCAGAAATTATGGTTGAAAAATGTAATGAATGAATAAATAGTGCATGCAAGCCACTTAACCTTTCCAAATCTGCTTTCTTTTCTCTACATAGGAATGATAATAATATTGCCAAGAGCAGCTACTGCTTTTGCCTACACAGTATTCCTTCTAGGTGCGGTGACGCGGCTCCTCCTTCCCGTGTGAAAGCCATGCCATATGGTTCAGATGGCATTGATCACAGGCGGGTATTATCACCCCGGCTAGGCTGGCTCAGGAACACCACTTCCCTGGCTATGGTGGGCATGCGTTTCAAGCAGGGCCAGTCTGTGAAATTAAATCAGTGTGCTCTAGGTTGATGGGGCAGCTTGGAGGAACCCAGGCTTACAGGGCCCTGCGGGCTAGAGACTGTCAGCAGGCATCCAGCAAACATGTGTAGGGAGCTTGCCTGAGGATGAAACCAAGCAGAAGAAGGCAGAGCAGAGTCCGGGACCTCGAGAAAGATTGGGCTTTGGGTTCTCTCTGTTAGTAATGACTGGCTGAAGGTTAGTAGGGGCAAACAAATCTTTCATAATGGACCAGAAGACTAGCATGCAGACAGGGACTGAGGAGCCAGAAAGAAGGAATTCCTCATGTCCTGGGTATCATCCTCAATTTTAGCTTGGTAAACTCCTATCCAGCCTTCAAAACCCCATCATTGGAGAATTTATTTATCCCCTAGCTCGCCCAAGCTGAACTGATCATGATTCCTTCATGCCCTATGGTACATGATTAGACTTTATCACACTCTTCTCACTATAAATTATAGCTATCCATTATATTAGCCTCCTTGAGCAACAGAAACTTCTTTTCCTTTCCTTTTCTTGGGTAAAGTTTGTTAATTATTTGACAGAGAAAGAGATAGCGAAAGAAGGAACACAAGCAGGGGGAGTGTGAGAAGGAGAAGCAGGCTTTGCACTGAGCAGGAAACCTGAGGTGGGGCTGGATCCCAGAACCCTGAGATCATGACCTCAGCCAAAGGTAGATGCTTAATGACCGAGCCACGCAGGCACCCAGAAAGTTATTTTCTCATAGTTCCGGAGGCTGAAAGTCCAAGATCAAGGTGTCAGGGGGCTTGGCTTCTCCAGAGGCCTCTCTCCTGGGCTTGCAGATGGTTGCCATCTTGATGTGTCCTCATGGTCGTCCCTCTGTCTGTGGTGTCTGTGTCCTGACCTCCTCTTTCTGTGGGGACACCAATCATATTGGATTAGAAACACCCATTTAGTCTCATTTTAATTTTATGACCTCATTAAGGGTCCTGTCTCCAAATACAGTCACATTCTAAGGTACTAGGGGTGAGCACATCAACATATGAGTTTGGGAGGCCAAACATCAGTTTATCTGCCTGGTTCAGGCCAAACATCAGTTTATCTGCCTGGTTCCTTCAAGTTCACTGAAGTCACAGGGAAGCTGCGGTATAAATGTTTGATGAACAGTGGAATGAAAGAATGAGTGAGTGGAAAACGTGCTTCCCCAGGGAATACAGCCCCTTCATTCATGGGTGTTGACCACCCTCCTGTCTCTCCTCCTCTGGTGGGTCTGAGGAGATCCTCGTGACTTCACTGAAGTCTACCAGAGAGAATTCTACCTGAGGTAACCAGAGTTCCTTCAGCCGCATTTCTGGGGAGGGCGGTGCCATCAGGATGCTTGTATTTGAATGCTAGAGAATCAGATTAATTATTTTAATCCATTTAAAGTCTTCTTTGCCTCTACTCTCTTGCTCTCTTCCAACACTCAATAAACCTCCCAAGCTTTCAATTCTCCTTCCAAAGTAGCTATTACTTTTGACTACCTCTGGCTTGGACTAAGAGCTTCATCCTCGTAACTGGTCTGTCTGCCCCATGTCCCCCACCTTGCCTTTGTGATCACAGTCGATCTGAAACTCAGAGCTAGATGTGCCATTGATTTGCTAAAACAGATTCCAATGATGTCTCAAGGTCAAAGCCTAGGTTATCTTTCTGTCCCTCACCTGCCCTTCTCGCATTCATGACCCTTGCCTCATCTCTCTCTCCCGCATCTTCCTCGGTGTCCACCCTCCTGCCACGTCATCGGCAAGTCCCTACACCTCAGCCCGTGCTTCTCCACTGCTGTGATCCTCTTCTGTCCCTTCTTCCCCGAGGAACCCAAGCTTTCCAGGCTGACGCAAAACCACACGCTTAACCAAAGCGATCTGCCTCGTGGCTGTTTTTCACAGCCTGTGAGCTCTTTTTCCCAGAGCCAATCACTGGCATTTAGTTCCCTCCTAAGCATGTACTTATCTCTGTCTGCTAGATTGGGAGTATCTTCATGGGCAAAAATTGGTCTTATTAATCAATTAATTGCCAGCACCCAACACGGTATCTGGAATATAAAAGATACTCAGAAACAGTAGAATCCTTCTGGATGCCTAATGCGTGCCAGGCATAGAGATGCACGTGGGTCGGACCTAGAGACAAATGTGACTTACAGTAGTGTGTTCGGGACCGGAAAGGGCGTGGGGGTGGGAAAGACTTCCTGTCGAGGTGGCGGGTGATCTGGGGTTCATCACACGGCTAGTGATTTTATGAAGGAAGTGAAAAACAATCCCTTGCCCGTGGGGGATGACAACAAGGGGAAGCATTCCCAGAAGTGAGTGGCCGCTTTGGAGGAAAAGAAGCAGCAGCCAAAAAAGCTTCAAAATACTGAGCCGCTGACGTTCGCCAAGGAGTAAGTATGGTTTGCTGAAAGTCTTCATGCTGAAGTGAACGCCGTTGGCTTGCAACGCCGGTCACCTGTTCGCATGACCTTCCAGATAGCGAGTAGAAGGCGAGGGCCCACATATGGGATGACTTACATGGGTGCGAGGGAATGTGTGTGTCACTCCGATCAGGGGTGGTACGTGCTGTGTTATTAGGCCCAGGCTGAGGCCACAGTACGGCCATAAATCAAGGAGCGGGTGTTTAAAAAACAGTGGAAGTGTTAAGGAAACATGAAGTGGCTGACCTGTGGGGCTGGCTGTTACTCCCTACAAGAATTTCAATGACTAATGATGTGGATAAATAAGTACTTAACTTGCTCATAACCACACATGTAATTTATTTAATTCTGGGGTATTATGCAGGGCTGGAAGCCCTTTAAGATGAGGGTGATCAGTTGCAAAAGGTTTCTCACTATACAGAAGAGGCCAGAGCCTTTCCCCCCTAGACAAGATTTTTTTTCCCCCCTGGTAACTGGGATTCATGCATCAATGGATGGGATTCAGGAGGAGCTAACCCCCTTTCTTAGTTTAATTTACAGTTTTTGAACATCTACCAGGAGATCATAATCACTCCATCGGGTCTTTCAGACAGAGCCTTTTTAAAAAAGTAAAACTAACTCAGAAAGAGGTGAGTCTTACCGTAAGATTTATTAGATCACATTGACAGAGATTTGTGGATCTGCTGAGGGAAAGGCCTAAATGCGTGCGAGGCGGCCCGCGGCGCTGCGCGTTAGCTGCCGCTGTGACCTCCGAGACTCGGTTTCCTCATCTCTACAAGGGGATGATGACGCTGGTCTCCCAATGTCTTGTGAAGATTGAAAGACAGAGGTCAAGTCACGTGCTGTTTCTGTACATGATATGTTTCTTGGAGGCGTTGGAAAGTCAGCTATTTTTAGGCTGAACAACCAATGTAGATATATTATAAGAAATAGTTGACCCCAGATAATTATAAATGATGAAATCCCTAATTGGACCTGCTTTGGTGCAGTCTTAAAAGTAATATTTTTAGTATTTTTTATATCCATATAGATAAATAAATAAATATATATATACAAATATATATCCTTATATATATCCTCTCTCTATATACTTTTTTTTATTGTTACTAAAATTTTTTTTTCCAGTGTTCCAAGATTCATTCCCCATTCCCCACACCCAGTGCTCCACGCTTTAGGTGTCCCCAGTACCCACCACCAGGCTCTCCCATCCCTCCACCCCCCTCCCTCCAAGTCCCTCAGTTTGTTTCTATGTCCAAAGTCTCTGTTGTTTCGTTTCTTTCCCTGGATTACCCTAGTTCCCCTTTACTTTCCTTCTCCCACTGTCCTCCAGGTTACTCCTCATGCACCGCAAGTAAGTGAAACCATGCGATACTTGGCTTTCTCTTCTTGGCTTATTTCACTCAGCATAATCTCTTCCAGTCCAGTCCACGTTGCTACAAAAGTTGGATATTCATCCTTTCTGATGGAGGCATAGTATTCCATTGTATATATGTACCACATCTTCTTTATCCATTCATCTGTTGATGGGCACCTTGGCTCTTTCCACAGTTTGGCGATTGTGGCCATTGCTGCGAT
>PITA01005953.1:0-105014 GCA_004023965.1 Spilogale gracilis
GAGGGGGAATCATGCCGCCCCTGACACATTTGGCCTTGAAATAGCAAATTTGATCTTTAAATAAACCACTTGTAACTTTTCAGTCCATTTAATTTTTTTAAAGATTTTATTTATTCATTTGACAGAGAGAAACACAGCTAGAGAGAGAACACAAGCAGGGGGAGTGACAGAGGGAGAAGCAGGCTTCCTGCAGAGCAGGGAGCCCGATACAGGGCTTGATGCAGGGCTCAATCCTGGGACTCCAGGATCATGACCTGAGCGGAAAGCAGTTGCTTAACCAACTGAGCCACCCAGGCGCCCTGAGTCCATTTAATTTTGTAACACATTGAGAGTTTATTGTCCTATTCTGCCGGCAAAAAAATGGGGCTTGTGCCCCTATTAGAGTACTATGATCATGGGGATTAAAAATCAATGTTAAATGTGATCAGTCCTTTCTAAAACATCTCAGATTATTTGTCTAAAAATAAAAATGCCCAAATTTTGTTTCTTCTTTGGTCCCATTAAAATGTGAAAATGATTCACTTCTCAAAGTAGTAGTTGTATAAGAATTTGAAGAACTTGGAAAATGAGCTATTTTCCACAGTCTGAAGCTCAATAAGGATAGAGCACATTTCAATATTTCTAATTAAACTGAAAGAATAGGTGATGATAATGTCTGGGGTTTTTTGGTAATAAAACCTATTGATGTTGCTGACCTGAATGTTTCTTATCTGTAAAAGACAACAAATGAAGATAAGCCAAGATATAAAGTGGAAATGGAAATAAAGTCACCACTAAATAGCTAATTCTATAATTTCAACATGAACTCTCTCCTAGAAAATATTTTCCAGATAACCTTCTATTAATAAACATTAGATCTATTAGTCAATATGAGCTTTTCACAGATTTTTAAGAGATACTTGAAATAGGGATGCCTGGCTGGCTCGGTCCGTTAAGTGTCTGCCTTTAGCTCAGGTCATGATCCCAGGGTTCTGGGATCGAGTCCCACACTGGGCTCCTTGCTCCATGGGGAGGCTGCCTCTCCCTCTGCCTGCTGTTCCCCCTGTTTGTGTGCTCTTGTTCTCTGACAAATAAATAAACTCTCTAAAAAAAGAGAAAGAGATATTTGAAAATAGATATGAAAGCTGTTACAAAAGTTTCTTTATCTCTCAAAAATATATCAGGTAAAAATGTACTCTCCCTAACAGAACCCAACCTTAAAGTCACAAGTCCATTTGCATCCACTAGAACAATTTTAAATTTTGTTTTTATGGTGTTTGTAAAAATAAAAATAAGAGCACACATGAATGGATATCTAGACAGCACACTGTTAATGTGTAGTGAGAACAAAGAAGTCCCCTTGTGGCTATCCCTTAACATGTGAGCAAAAAACTATACTAAAAGAAATAAATCTGATTATAAAAGAAAACAACATGATTTGTAATATTTGAAATTAGAGGAGATTTTTGCAATACAGAAACAAATGTTTCTTTGAAGGCAGTCTTTTTATTATTTATCTATCTATTTATTTATTATTTATGGCTGTCTTATTTCTTTTTTAATTATTTTTTTTCCATAAACCAGCTACCCTATTCCTCTCCCTCTCACAACCCCAGTGACCCTCAGTTTGTTTCTTAAGATTAAGAGTCTCTTGTGGTTTTTCTCCCTCCCTGGTTCCATCTTGTTTCATTTTTTTCCCTCCCTAACCCCACAACCTGCCCCCTCCCTGCCTCTCAAATTCCTCATATCAGAAAGAACATATGATAATTGTCTTTCTCTGATTGAGTTATTTTGCTCAGCATAATACCCTCCAGTTCTATCCACGTTGTTGCAAATGGTAGAATGTCATTATTTTTTATTGGCTGTATAGTATCCCATTGTTATATATACCACATCTTCTTTATCCATTCATCTGTTGATGGACATCTAGATTCTTTCCATAGTTTCCCTATTGTGGACATTGCTGCTATAAACATTCGGGTGCACATGCCCCTTCAGATCACTACATTTGTATCTTTAGGGTAAATACCCAGTAGTGCGATTGCTGGGTCATAGGGTAGCTCTATTTTCAACTTTTTGAGGACTCTCCATACTATTTTCCAGTGCCTGCATCAGTTTGTATTCCCACCAACACTGTAGGAGGGCTCCCTTTTCCTTGCATCCTCGCAAACATCTGTTGTTTCCTGACTTGTTAATTTTAGTCATTCTGACTGGTGTAAGGTGGAATCTCACTGTCGTTTTGATTTATATTTCCCTGATGCTGAGGATGTTGAGTACTTTTTTATGTGTCTGTTGGCCATTTGGATGTCTTCTTTGGAGAAATGTCTATTCATGCCTTTTGCCCATTTCTTGACTGTATTATTTGTTCTTTGGATGTTGAGTTTGATAAGTTCTTTATAGATTTTGGATACTAGCCCTTTATCTGGTATGTCATTTGAAAATACCTTCTCCCATTCTCTTGGTTGTATTTTGGTTTTGTTGACTGTTTCTTTTGCTATACAGTCAAAAAAGATTTTGATCTTAATGAAGTCTCAATAACTCATTCTTTTCCTTTGCTTCCCTTGCCTTTGGCAATGTTTCTAGGAAGAAGTTGCTGCGGCTGAGGTTGAAGAGTTTGCTGCCTGTGTTCTACTCAAGGATTTTGATGGAGTCCTGTCTCACATTGAGGTTTTTCATCCATTTTGACTCTACTTTTGTGTGTGGTGTAAGGAAATGGTACAACTTTATTATTCTGTATGTGGCTGCCCAATTTTCCCAATAGAAAAGACTTTTTTCCACTGGACATTCTTTCCTGCTTTGTTGACGATTAGTTAGCATAGAGTTGAGGGTCCATTTTTGGGCTCTCTATTCTGTTCCATTGACCTATGCATCTGTTTTTGTGCCAGTACCATATTGTCTTGATGATTATAGTTTTGTAAAAGAGCTTGAAGTCTGGAATTGTGATGCTGACAACTTTGCTTTTCTTTTTCAACATTCCTCTGGCTATTTGGGGTCTTATCTTGTTCCATATAAATTTTAGGGTTATTTGTTCCATTTCTTTGAAAAAAAATTGATAGTATTTTGATAGGGGTTGCATTAAATGTGTATATTGCTTTAGGTAGCATAGACATTTTCACAATATTTGTTCTTCCAATCTATGAGCATGGAATGTTTTTCCATTTCTTTGTGTTTTCCTCAATTTTTTCTTCATGAATACTGTATAGTTTTCTGAGTACAGATTCTTTGCCTCCTTGGTTAGGTTTATTTCTAGGTATCTTATGGTTTGGGGTGCAATTGTAAATGGGATCAACTCCCTATTTTCTGTTTCTTCTGTCTTGATATTGGTGTATAGAAATGCAACTGATTTCTGTACACTGATTTTATATCCTGAGACTTTACTGAATTCCTGATAAGTTCTAACAATTTTGGGGTGGAGTCTTTTGGGTATTCCACATAAAGTATCATATCAACTGCAAAGAGTGAGAGTTTGACTTCTTTGCCGATTCAGATGCCTTTCATTTCTTTTTGTTGTCTGCTTGCTGAGGCTAGGACTGGAAGCTTTTTATCTTTCATTCTATTTTCAGTGATAGCCTAGCTGGATATAGTATTCTTGGCTGCATATTTTTTCTTGTTTAGTGCTCTGAATATGTCATGCCAGTCCTTTCTGGCCTGTCAAGTTTCTATGGATAGGTCTCCTGCCAATCCAATATTTCTGCTATTGTATGTTACAGACCTCTTCTCCTGAGCTTCTTTCAGGATTTTCTCTTTGTCATAGAGACTTCTAAGTTTTAGTATTAGATGATGGGTTGTGGGCCTATTTTTATTGATTTTGAAAAAGGTTCTCTGTGCCTCCTGGATTTTGATGCTTAGTCTCTTCACCAAATTAGGAAAATTCTCTGTCATAATTTGCTCCAATATGCCTTCTGCCCCTGTCTCTCTCTTTCTTCTTCTGGGACCCCAGTTATTCTAATATTGTTTCAGTTTATGGTATCACTTATTTCTTGAATTCTTTCCTTGTGGTCCAGTAGTTGTTTGCCTCTCTTTTTTTCAGCTTCTTTATTTTCCATCATTTGGTCTTCTAGACCACTAATTCTCTCCTCTGCTTCATTTATCCTGGCAATAAGAGCCTCTTTTTGTTATTGCACTTCATTAATAGCTTTTTTGATTTCAACTTGGTTGGATTATAATTCATTTATTTCTCCAGAAAGGGATTCTCTAATATCTTCCATGCTTTCTTTGAGCCCAGCTAGCACCTTGATAATCATCATTCTGAACTCTAGTTCTGACATATTACTAATGGCCCTATTGATTAGGTCCCTAGCCATCAGTACTGCCTCTTGTTCTTTTTTTGAGGTGAGATTTTATAACAAGGTAAATAAGGTATATAAGTTTATATATAGCAAGGTAAATAACAAGGTAAATAATTATCTTGTTATTTTATCCAGATAAGAATAGATAACTGAGATAACAAAATACTAAAAGGGTAGCAACAACCCCAGAAAAATATACATTAACCAAATCAGAAGAGACCAGAAACTGGGAGAAGAAAGAAAGAAAGAAAAAGAAAAAAAACACACCTATATCTATCTCTCTCTCTTCATATATGATTAGACTGATAATAGAACAGAGCCACACACTGATTTTGGGTATATACTGGTCTATTAGAAGAAACTGCCTCCCAAAATTTTAGAGATAGAAAAACGTATACACACACACACACACACACACACACACACACACAAATAAGGGCATAGGCAATGAAGGGATGAAATATGACTATAAAGATGAAAATTAAAAAATATTCTAAAAAAGGAATTGATAAGAAGTTGGTTGAAAAAAGAAAAAAGAAAAAAAAAAGAGAAAGAATCTCATGAGGCTGGAGATTAGAACAAAGCCATGAGCTAGATTGAGGGTATATTTTTATCTATTAGAAGAAACAGTATCCCAAAATTTTAAAGAAAGAAAAACCTACATGTAAACAAAAAGAAGCTTAAATACAATGAAGAGATAGAATGTGACTAAAACAATGAAAATAAAAAAGATTTTTTTAAACAAAAAGGTATTGATAAGATAAATAGTTTTTTTAAAAAGTTAAAATAGGAAAGAGAAAAAATAAAATAAGAAAAAATAAAATTAAAAAAAAAATTAACTTTGAAAGACTGAAGTGTCATGGGGGGGAAAGCCATGAATTCTACCTTATGCATTCTCCTAACTCTGGAGTTTCTGCAGTCTCATTGATTAGTAAACTTGGTCTTGGCTGGATGTTCTTGCTTACCTGGGGGAGGGGCCTGTTGTATTCATTCTCAAATGCCTTTGCCCAATGCGGAACTGCCCCACCCTTGCCAGGGGCCAGGCTAAGCAATCTGTGAAGGTTTGCTCTTGGGAGCTTTTGTTCCCTAAATGCTTTCCATACAGCTTTGGAGGATGGGAATGAAGATGGCAGCTTTCCAGTCTCCGGCCCAGAGGAGCCAGGAGCTCAGGACCCCACTCCTCAGTGCACCCCCAGAGAAAAGCAGTCAATCATGTCTGTCTCCCTGGTCTTGACCACACTCCGTGCTCACCCAGCCTGTGACCACGTGTTTCTATCTCTGGTACTTGGCTGCTTTTGGAGTCTCCAAACCCAGCAGATTCAGATTCCCACAGCGTGCTCCATGCCACTACTGGGCAGGGGGGGGGGGGGAGGTGAGTCTCCCCTGAATGGCCACTTGTGAGGTCCCTGCTCAAAGAGAAGTGGCCTGACTGCACCTCAGATTATGGTTTAAGGTAAGCCCGAGCTGAGAGCCCCCTCCTTGGCTCCGTCTATGCAGCTGTCTTCCCTGCTCCAATACCTGGGAGCTCTGCTGCACTCATACACCCCCGGTCCTTCTGTGACCCTGCGGGTCCTGAGGCCACACTGTCCCCATGAGAGTTCCACCCCCTGCTTAGCCTCTGGGGTGACATCCCTCCATGGAGCGGACTTCTAAAAGCTCTGATTTTGTGCCCCGCTGCTCTACTGCTGGCCGGAGCCCACCTCTCACCCTGTGGTCTGTCCTCCCAAATGTTGCCACTGAGTCACTTCTCCACATGTCCTACCTTCCAGAAAGTGTTCACTTTTCTGTTCCTAGAATTGCTGCTCTTGTTCTCTTCGATCTCCTGTTGAATTTGTAGGTGTTCTGACTTGTTTAATAACTATCTAGCTGAACTCCTGGGACCTGAGGATACCTGGGTCTCCCACTCCTCCGCCATCTTGCCCCTCCCTCTGCGGTCTTATTTTTAAGCAGAGGATTGAGGCTGTAATCATCAACTTCCGTACTTTGGCTATAAAATGGAGGCAGTGTCAACAGATGTGTCTCCGAAAAAACAAACACTAAGAGTTGGTCCTTATAAGTAGCTCTGGACTAAATTAAGCATGAACAACATAATGCTACTTAACTTGTAATTTTGACAAGCAGAACCAAAAATTATATCCAGGCTGGGCAAGCAGCACGTGTTCTTCCTTCTCTGTAATTATGCTGCTTATTTTCTCATTTTAATAGTCTTTTCTGGGAGGTGTATTCCATTTAGTGTTTGTATTCTTTTTGTTTCTAGAAGGTCTGCATTTGTTTTCCCAAAGTATTGGATTTGGACATAATATTGTCTTACCTTTTGGCTTTCAGGGCTCATTATTGCAAGTAAGAAGGGTGTTTGATAGGAACAATTCACGCACATGTGAGTGCGGGTGTGTGCCACTAGAGGGAGAGCAAACACAGTTCTGTGAGATCTGGGAAAAGCAGGAAGGAACTAAGGTGGAGGGGCAGTCTACTTTGTGTTGGGCCTTGAGGTTTGCCATTTTTGCATATGTTATATGCAATTAGGTAAATTTCTTACAAAAGCTTTGAAGATAGAGTTTCTTTATTTAAGGTTAAATAGCCTTTCTGATGCTTCCAAATACTGTGATTGGACCCAGGGACAACAGTGCTAGAAAGGCTGCATTTCAGTTGGGCTTCTATCATTTCTTCCCACGGGGTCGCTGCTGTTGGGTAACTGTAAGAAGCAATTGAGAAAAATTATGATGACACTGGGAAGAAAGAGTGTCTGCTGCTGCTTTCTGACTCTCCCACAACACACACACACACACACACACACACACACACACACAGCACACACAGACCCCAAAGATTCTCAGGGTGAAACCCGCCAGAAATAGGCAGAGGTGGGAACAAAAGCACACAGCTGCAAGGCTGGCTGACTAGAGCTCTCATGTGCTGTCTCCTGCTAGAGGCCATGTGATCCCTGGAAGTCAGAGCTGGAGAGGAGCAAGAGTAGAGATGAAGACACAATCATGACAAATGCAGAGAGGTTGTTGTTGTTGTTGTTGTTTTTTTCTGACTGAGAATCTGGACGCATATAGCTCTATTGTACTTCCACATTTTTTTATGTTTGTTATATTATTGTCTGTAATGTTTGTTTAACAAAGTTTTTCCACGTGTAGTTTGGGGCTATATAAAATGGTTTTCCTAGTTTTTTGGGAGGAATTCAATTTTAAGTGAGGTCATCTTAACATTATCACCTACTAACAAGGCTTAAATGGATAAAGGTCAGTCTGACAGGGAAACATCATAAAACATTTTGTATTAGCATACCAAAGAGTTTTTTTTACTTTTTTAAAAAAGATTTTATTTATTTATTCATGAGAGTCAGAGAGAGAGAGGCAGAGGCAGAGAGAGAAGCATCTTTTAGTTTTAATGAACAGAGAATATAAGGATGTATCTGACACCTTACAGCTGAGATAAGATGACTGCCTCAATAGCTCACTTACTTTTCCCTGTATTGTATCATGCTGGACTACAAAGATGTTTTGAGTTATTGATTTTAACCAGAATTACTTTTATTATGCATAAATTACAGAAAAACCCTAATATGAATGTCATTTCTTAGAGTTCAAAAGCAAATTGTCATTTAGCTCAGCTACCCGGAAGTTCAAAGAAAGATATATGTATTTTTAATTCTGGTCTCTTGTTTTTATATATTAAAAATGGAACATCTGCTTTCAAGGACTACATATATGACATCACTATTATAGAGCATTATAAAGGCAAAGTTTTAAAAAAATATATGTAGCAGTTGCAATACAGTATTCTTAATTTGTGTAGGAAAAAGTTTAACTAAATACAGAAAAAGTGAAAATGTTTTGCTATTTTCTTGTCTCTCTAGACATCTGGAATGTGCATATCAAGTTCTGTTCCAAAAAATGTTAACTTTAGTGAAAAATTCCTCTGCAAGCAGAGCACACACACACATTTTAAAGAGAAACAAACAAAAAAGGTAAGCCTGAGCCAATTTCAGTCTCTCTTATTTCAAGCAATATTTGATGCAAAAATAATTTCAGTATAGTAAGATCTTGTGAATAATGTCTGTTATTCATCATGTAGGATTCAGTCATAGTGTCAGTTCTATACCCTTTCTTTGTTTGCTGTTACATAATAGCCCCAACACTTAAATGCAGTATAATCTTGAAAAAAAAAAAAAGAATAGTTTTAAATCAACTTCATTTTGGAGATTTATTGCTGTTATTGTGATAACCACATCCTCATAGTCCTAAAGCCCTGTTTGAATGCTGTGGGATATCTGCAGCATGAGAGGTAAATAACCTCAGCATGGGTTCCTCTCCCTTGTGGTTTCCCTTATGTATTTCCAGCACTGCCTTGTAGCAAGCATTCTGGATGTAATTTAGGTTCTACTGATCATGTGTGCTCAGGTAAGTCTTGAATTCAGAGCTAATCTAAGGGGACAAAGGAGCCCCAACATGAATACAGTTGGTGGAGCAGAGCCTGGAGCCTTTTCATGCCTGGAAAACAACAGGTGCTATGTTCCCCAAACCAACAGGTGCAGTGGTCCTTCTGTGATCTCGATTCCAGCTCATGTTTCGTGATCATGAAGTCACAGTTTAGGGGAGCAGTGTCTTTTTTTCCTTTCCTGATTTTGTCATGGGCAGTTTAGTGGTCATTTCTATGGTGTGATTCTTGAATTATTCTAGGGTGCCCAAACACTGATTTAGAAGCATTGAATTCCGTTTAACTGCCTTTTTGCATGAAACCACTAGAACACTTTCTGTTAGCTATAACTGGACCCCGACTGATACTGTTTTCACAAAATGATTCAGTGGTAAAATGAGAAAAACCTAAGAGTTTCTGAAGACTTTTCAAAAATTACATGTTAGAAGAGTATGAGAGAGAGAGAGAGAGAGAGAGAGAGAGAGAGAGAGAATCCCAGTATACTCTATCAGGACTAGAGTAGAACAAAAGAATAGATCTGAGACTACTCAGAGTCAAGGCTATTAAGTCTTGGTGGCCTCTTTTCAACTACTCCGGAAAGGCAAATGCTCTGCCTACTTACTATGTTTTAAAACATATTAAGGCAAAAACCTGGGGCATCTGAGTGGCTCAGAGGGTTAAGCCTCTGCTTTCAGCTCAGGTCATGATCTCAGGGTCCTGGGATCGAGGCCAGAGAGCCTGCTTCCTCCTCTCTCTCTGCCTGCTCTCTGCCTATTTGTGATCTCACTCTATCAAATAAATAAATAAAATCTTAAAAAAAAAAGACAAAAACCTCTGTGATTTTCTTCTCTACAAAAGGAGACTATTGTTCTGTTAATTCTCTGTGGGTTTTTTGTTTGTTTGTTTGTTTGTTTTTGTTTTTTTTCAAGGTTTGCAGGAGTGCCTGGGTGGCTCAGATGGTCAAGCTCTGACTCTTAATTTTGGTTCAGGTCATGACCTCAGCGTTGTAGGATCAAGCCCTGCATGGGGCCCCGCACTGGGCATGGAGCCAGCTTGGCATATCTCTTTCCCTCTGCCCCTCTCCCATTTCTCTCTCCCTCCATCCTTCCCTTCCTCTTTGAAAAAAAAAAAAAAGTGTTTGCAAAAGTATGACATTACAGTTAATATTCTTCATCTCAGCACCGTAGATTTGCAAATTCCCTCAGGAGGTCTAATGCCCTGAAATTAAATACAAAATGTTGTGTATGTAAATATGGAAAAATTTCAAGCAAGTGATCTATGTAGGTGATTTCCAGATTTTCAAAAGGTTCCATCATCCAGCAACCAAGAAACAAAAGGAATCTGATAGGCCATACATGAAAATCATTCCTTTTACATTATAGTTACATTCCTATATGCATGAAAAAATTTCTATATTCATGTGATATTGTATTCAATTTTTATAATTTTGTATAAAGAGTTCAAGATAGTTCTTTGGTTCTTCAGCACCGTATTTAAAATAAAGAAAAAAAAGTCATTGGTTCGTTCAAATGGATAGTTGTCTTAAAATTTGGGCAACTTATAGAGTTATTTTCTATGATCTGCACTAACAAATTATAATTATTTTTATTAATAGTTCAAATAAAACAGTCACTATATGATGGCATAACATAGGTGAATCTCATTATATTGAGTACATAGTATGTGATTCCTTTTTTGTAAGGTTCAAAGGAGGCAAAAACAAACAAACAAACAAACAAACAACTATAATGTTTCTTTTGGAATGAAGAGAACTATTCAAGGGGCTTGGAGGGGGGCATTCCCTGGCATCAGTAATGATCTTTATCTTTACCTACTTGTTGATTATATGGCTATGTTCTCTCTTTTTTTTTTTTTTAAAGATTTTATTTATTTGACAGAAAGAAACACAGCCAGAGAGGGAACACAAGCAGGGGGAGTGAGAGAGGGAGAAGCAGGCTTCCCACGGAGCAGGGAGCCCGATGTGGGGCTTGATCCCGGGTCTCCGGGATCATGACCTGAGCCGAAGGCAGTGGTTTAACCAACTGAGCCACCGACCCTTGATGATGATTAATTTCCCTGCAAACTAATGACATATACACTCTTTATGTTTTATTTCAAAGCAATATATTTTATAAATTCCTAAATAAGAAGTTCATTTCCTATTTAAGTGCTCCAAAAATTTCACCAAACACTATGTTTGTATTAACTACCTGGTCAAGTTCTATGGCTTCCCTGTTCTTTCACCGTGTTTTCCCTCCTACCTTAAATTGCTCTAATACTCTGCTAGGCATCGTCATTGACCTTTAATCATTTTTGAGGTCACACCCAGTATTCTAAAGTAAGAAGTCCCTTAATATGGTTCCTCTGCACATGAACTTAAGGAAACCTGTGGGCTTGCTTGTGAACCATGTGGGAAGTAAAAGTAACAATGTTCTCACTTGATCTTTTATTTGATCTTTTATTTACTGTATTTGTCATTTGATCTTTTATTTATTCAGTATCATCCTCTTCATTTAAGACTCCAAAAAATTCTGAGGTAGCTGTTCTACTTTTCTCCTCAGTATTTAATTGTCATATATCCCAGAGACAGGAAGAGACCTACCTAAGAGATTTTAGTCTAACATTTTCCACTCCCTTATAGACTGAGTATGCAACATTAGAATTTCAGATGCTTCTTCTTTTAGAGATCCATGTCTACATTTAAGAAAAGCTACTATGTGATAAAATGGTATATATTCTTAGAATGATAACAGGTCTAAAAAGCTAAATTCCTATAGGTGAAAATAGTACTTAGACTACACATCATTTTGCAGGCAATAATGGCTTTTTTTTACAAATCTTTTAAATTTAATGATACATACAAACAACTATTACTTAAAACAGGATTGAAAGAACTACACATATCTAGGTACAATAAGACCTATTTTATTTATTTGAAGATTATGTTTATTTTTCTGATGGTATATTTGAGAGAGAGTGTGTGCATAAGAGAGAGTGGCAAATGGGAAGAAGAAGCAGGCCCCCCACTGAGCATGGAGCCTTCTGCAGGGCTGAATCCCAGGACCCTGAGATCACGACCTGAGCCGAAGACAGACTGAGCCATCTAGGTGCCCATAGGACCCCTTTTAAATACATATTTAGAAACAATTATAAAATCTTCAACTACAGCTTAACCTACTCTAAGGGTTTTTTTCCCCCCTAAGATGATAGTAATTTAATTAAAACTGTATTTGAATATAGAGAATCTTATCTGTAGGAGCTACCAATATAATTATACCAAAATACTGTCAAGTAAGTGCTCTCCATTTATCTTCTACCCATTGCAACCACACTAGTTACTCTTTTTACATTATCAACTGGCAAATGACATAAGCTAATTTGACTTTCCTAGCATTACTAATCAGAATAATTAGCAATCCCAAGTAAACTCTAAGGCACATTGTTCCTTTTTATGAAAATGTGATGTTTGAATTCAAGATAATTTGGGAAACCCTGCAATCCATGACTGACTTTTGAATACTTGCAAGTCACATTGGTGCATTAAAAGTTCCAAGAAGTTTTTCAGAAATAACACTTGATTGACTTTCATCAAGCATTTTAAAAATGTATCTGCCACAGAAATCCTGTTTCATGTAACATTAAGATCCTACTTATTTGCTCTGCAGAATACACTTGGAATAACTAATAGAGATCACTAAAAGATCACTACTCACTTCTTCTAGTTCCCCAACACTGGATGGTGGGTGCAGGATTCAGACCTCATATACCCTCATGTGGCTTTCTTGATCTTGTTTTTCCTTTCACCTTAAAGCAAAAAAGAAAGTCTCATCTTTTATAAATGGAAAAGTCTTACATAAATCTTCCCCCTGCACCCATAATATCCGATTTCTCTGATAACTGATATTTATGATATTGAAATAAGAGTTTCTACTTATTAATTTTAAAACATAGAAAACTGGTTCCTTAGAAATTTTTCTACTTTTCTTAGTTTTTTCTTCTGCTGATATCTTGATGGGAATTTCTCCTTCCTCCAGGTACACATCTAAGCTTTCCAATGTTATTTATGTATAAACATTGAAGAATTAAGATATTCTTTAAAAATATTTACATCTCTTCCAGTGGTGAATAGAAAAATGATAGAGTATGTGAGCAATTTAACTATTCACCAGTCAGAAAGAGCAGAAGGCAATAGAAATAGGGAGAAAAATATAAGCTGTAAGATGTATCCCAAATAATACAAAGACCTTCATGCTGCCCAACCTAAGGGAGTTTATTCACATTATTTTGTATGCTCATGTAACAATAATGCAAATGGCACTCTCTAGACTTGTCAGTGTGTTGGAAATATTCATAATATTTTAAAGGAAATATTATACTAAGTATAATCATAATAATTCACTGGAAATACTCAATCTTTTGGGATAGTGTCAAAGAAAAATTTCATAGAGTGGAGTGGTTAAGACTACCTACCCAAGTCCTGGTTCTTAGAGTTACAGGTTGGTAGAGGCACTCTCTCTGCTTCAATTTTCTGATCTGAGAAATGATAATAGTAATGGTATTTAAATAAGTTAATGCTAAGAAAAGAATTTGATATAATGAATATTACTCTTATTAGTTCCAAATGCTCTCTGTAGTTACTGATGCTTAGAACATATCTGGAATTGTAAGATGACTTGAAAGCCATTATTTATTCATTAGAACAACAAATACAAGGTGCTTACAATGTGCTTTGTAAGGTTCTGAGAATTTAAAACACCATTGTGATCATAGTGCTAACATTCTGCTCCCAGACAGTTCACACACTAGTTGGAAGTAGGTTAGACAATAAATATCTGCACGGGATAACAGAATTAAGACCCAAATGATAAGAAAGTGTCTGCCATCTGAAAATCTGAGAAAAGAACAACTGTAAAGAAATATCTGATTTCATAATGGAAATATAGAAAAAGAGAGTATGTGGGCAAGTATTTAACTGCTTCTAGTCAGAGATAGCAGAAAACAATTAATGGGTGTTTTTGTGAATCAGGGAGTCCAGTGTAGCTGGGCACTAATGCACTTAATGAAATGATGTCATTAGCAAATAGAACAGACATGACCTTTGTGGATGTCATTGACTAGTATAATATTAACACTTTAATTTTAAGAAGTTTCATTTGCGGGCGCCTGAGTGACTCAGTTGGTTGGGCAACTGCCTTCGGCTCAGGTCATGATCCCGGAGTCCCCAGATCAAGCCCTTCATGGGGCTCCCTGCTTGGCGGAAAGCCTGCTTCTCCCTCTCTCACTCCCCCTTCTTGTGTTCCCTCTCTCTGTGTTTCTCTCTGTCAAATAAATAAATAAAATCTTAAAAAAAAAAAGTTTCATTTGCTTGAAGGAATCCCAAATGAAGCTAATACATTGGTCTGTGGGGTACTAAATTAAAGGGTTAAAATAGGGCATGGTAGGGGAAAATTAGTACAGGGGTTCCTCTTCAAATGTATTTTCTCATCTACAAGAAGGGGATAGTCACAATTGCCCTGCTTACTTCTTAGGGTTATTGGGAGGTTTGAATCTAATGATATATCAAGAACATTTCACAAAATAGAAAATGGTTAAGCCATTGGAAGTTATTGTTACAAATGCCTATAAGGTAGTTTCCTACCTCATCTCTTTCTAGTCTCTTACTGTGTCATTGAGGCCTATTCCATTACACTTTTTTTTTTTTATTGTTACTAAAATTTTTTTTTCCAGTGTTCCAAGATTCATTCCCCATTCCCCACACCCAGTGCTCCACGCTTTAGGTGTCCCTAGTACTCACCACCAGGCTCTCCCATCCCTTCACCCCCCTCCCTCCAAGTCCCTTAGTTTGTTTCTGTGTCCAAAGTCTCTGTTGTTTCGTTTCCCTCCCTAGATTACCCTAGTTCCCATTTACTTTCCTTCTCCCACTGTCCTCCAGTTTACCCCTCATGCACCGCAAGTAAGTGAAACCATGCGATACTTGACTTTCTCTTCTTGGCTTATTTCACTCAACATAATCCATTACACTTTTTAAAATTAAAAGCAATTCCTAGCAGTCTCTTTCCACCTTATATGATTTTTCTATTTTTTCCATAATGTTTATACACATTACCTTCAACAGAATACAATGAAGATAGAAATTTTTGTCTATATTACCCTCCATATCTAGAACAGTATGTGGCAAGAAGGCAGTAGTCAATAAATATTCGTTGTAAAAATGAATCATCATTAACTTCATTGTAAGATTCTTTTTTTTTTTTTTTGCATCGTTCATTAATGTACATTAAAAGAGACAAGGAATAGAGAGTTATTCTCAAGATTAAAAGCAGACAAGACAGAGAGGAAGGAGGAATGGCCCAGGGAACACTCTTCTCTTGGTTCTCTTTACAGGCTATCAAAGCACTTTTCTGGATCTCCTCTCACTGTCAATTACACATACTTGTACCTTTTTACCCTACTTTACGATCAGTTAAGGGAATGCAGTTGATACGGAGTATGAAATGCTTTGCAATTCCCCAGCTTATACAAACGTAAGGACTATTGCCATAAATAAGGATAACAGAGCTAAAATTAAAAGTAGACACCCAGGTATCTGTGCTGAGCAGGAGTCCCTGTCTTTAGTAATTCTCTACTTAACCTAAGTTAGCCTCTGCACAATTTAACTTTGAAAGTTGCTTAAGAGAAAAACGAAACTACTTCCTAATTGAAATGCGATCTTATTTTAAAAGTTGTTTAGCATATACTGTATTTTAACCTTAATGATTGGATTTTACTCCTTTAATCAAGATAGTATATTAAAAGAATGAATAGGGGTTTTTTTATGCTAAGCAAATTATACTAGAAACTAGTTTGTAATTTGTGATTGTGCATGATTCTGATAGTGAAGAAATTTCATTACAGGTAGGTTGAAAAACCAGAATGCATGTGCCTTTGCATGTCTGGATGTAGGTAAATAAATAGTAAAGCTCATTGATAACAGAGGCCATTATAATTTGAATAAGTTATATTCTCTCTAGGAGAGATAAAGGGTAATGAAAGACAATTCAGAGCTAGTTTGTTATTACTTCATCAAACACCTCAGCCTCGAGCTGATAAAACTCACTTGTATGGTTCCCTTGAGACGTTAACAACAACGATGCTGCCAACCATTTGCAGTGATTTCTAAAATCATTACTATCACTATTCAATGGGTTTGTGATGTAGTGTAACACAGGCTAGAGCCAGAGGTGAAACTACCACATACGCTTCCATAAAACCGTAAGAAGTGAGTAATGGGGGACGATAAAATGAATTGTATTCAGCCTAGACAGATGCAATGAAAAGATAATTTCCCGGTGAAACTAACAACGGGCCTTAATGGCATATTAGTTATGTTACTTACAAAAACTCAGACTTACATAGTAACAATTTGCTTAAAGCCAAATTTTAAAGTAAGTACTTTTGCAAACACTAATTATATTGACCATTTATAGATTATGCTGATATTTATTCTTTATTGTTTCTTAATCTATCAGTTCATTGTGTATAATCTTTTGTGACCATAGATCCATAGATAGTTATTTCTGAAATAGATGACCCACTGTGAATATGGCATAAAGGGTCATTTTCCATTTTGTTTTGTTTGTTTTAATGTAGTGGCTGGTTAATAAGAGAGTAGGTCTCATAAATATAGCATTCATTGGGGTATGACATTACACACAAAAAATTTTAGATAAATTATAATTTTAAATTAGTAAATTTTTAACAAATAATTTTAGATTAATAAATTTTTAAATACAGAAATAGTGACAGAACATCCCAGTTTTAAGCAGTTGTTTAAGATTAGACATACTTGCTTGAATCTAACATCCAGATACCCCTTTAAAATTGTTCTTACCTTATATTTCCAGCTACTATTCCGTAATTTACCGTCATGATAGATTTTAGCTCTTAATTTCCTTCCCGTTGACTATTACCTGTGACTGTAATTCAATAGAACACATCACCGGAAAGTGAAGATTTTTAGGGGAAGGAGGAGCAGAATACCAAGTTTCCGAAATATATGAGGGTTGTGGATGGAATAAAAAATCAGAAGGATATCTGTAAGATAAAATATTCTTCCAAAAGATAATTTTTTATTGGCATGATTTATTTCATTACAAAAATTTAGTCACATGTGATAATAAGTAGAACTCTTTACGTTTTTGCATATGATTACATAAAAGAGAATTTCCTGGCTATCTTATAAAGCATAAAGACCTGATCACATAGCGACCAACACTTATTTTGTCATCTCATTTTTAAATTTCACTTTCCCTTGCTTTCTTTGCATATCAAAAAAATTAAATGACTATGACTCCTGCAGAACCCTCTGCCTCTGCTTGGACTGCTCGCAGATGTCACTGCTTGTGAATTCACAAACTCCTCTGTCAAGTTGAGCATTTGACAGCTTACTTTTTAGGGTAAATTTGTTTAAAGATTTATTTATTTATTTACTTACTTATTGATTTATTTAGAGGAGGCAGAGAAATGGAGGAAGAGGGAGGGAATCTCCAGCAGACTCCCCTCTGAGTGAGGAGCCTGACAGGGGGCTCCATCTCAGGATCCTGAGATCATGACCTGAGGTCATGATGTGAGCTGAAGTCAAGAGTCAGAGACTTCATCGACGGAGCTACCCAGGTGCCTCATTTATCGGGGTAAAACAACCTCAGTGAGTGAGCCCTCAATTATTTCTGCTTACCTCTGCCTGCCTCTTGCCTTGTCATTCTTACAGCTTCTGGGGTCAGGAGAAGCTCTTCAAGCATCTGTCAGTTTTATTCACAAATGCTGTCTTCATTGTTCACTGTCCCAGAAGGGAGTCCTTGATTTTGTTTCTACCTGTGCTTTAGTTGATTATCTATTGTATCATCAGCTTCTTTATTTTGTTTTCAATCTTTAGCCTCAATAATGGATTGTTTACCAGATTCCAGCCTAGATTTGCTGGCTCCTGACACCTGACTCACTGGGCAGCTCACACGAGAAGGTTATTCCTGAACTGGGCAATCTGTCCCCAGTGCCCCACACATGTCCTGTCCAAACAGGCTCCTGATTATTCCATGATTCTCTCTACGATCACTCTTCACAGTGCTGATATTAATGTTGCCTGATATTTGTGTCTAAGAAACTCCATGAGAGTTACCTTACAATTACTGCCACACACGTTATGATCTATTTTATGCTATTCTATCATCAAAGAACACATCCTAGAGTTTTTTCCATGTCTATGCCTCACTTACTTACCTTTATTCTTCTGATTCATCTGTAGTATCTAATTGTTTCCTCTTTGTTTTTCTTCACCATTCAAAACTGATGGTTATTTTACTTCCTAAACACTTCTTTTTTTTTTTTTTTTCCTAAACACTTCTTGAAATGATTTCTTCTCTACAACCCCATTTACCATCGCTGCCATTCAGGTCCTTATTGTTTTTCACTTGCCTTGTTTTGGAGGCTCTGTACTAGTTTTTATGGCCTTGATCTTACTCCTTCCTAATGTTGTCTTCCAACCAGGTGCCAGATTAGTCTTTCTAAATGGTTTATCTGACCTTATCGATATTCATAAACATCTTTCAAAGGCTCTTTACAATTTGCAATTTAAAAAAAAATCAGGAGATAATCTTAAATGACGGTGACCTTAGAATTGATTGTCCAAAGTGGGATACATATGAGTTAAGGGGAAGGCCATTTCTAGCTCTATCAGCACAACTGGCAAAAACCTGGTAGATGGAAATAAGTGCTTTCCCAGGTTAACATGCTTTCCATGATCTGGTATCTATGACTTCTGTTCAATCTCAACTTTTCTGATCCTAATCTCAAAATCTAAGTTCGGTATCTGCCTTTACTAGTAGTCTTTCATGCTGTCCCATCTCTTTGGACTACTCCTCTTCACTCATCCTTTACTTGGTTAATGCCTTAGGGTATGGTTTCAAATAATAACGTCCATTTGTGCTTATTATAATGCTATTTAATTGTATTTCTTGTCCATCTTCTCTGTTAAACTTTGAGATCTCTCTCTCCCTATGGGAAGAGACTTTATTTTTCATTTCTGCAAACTTAGAAAAAAAACTTAGTAGTTGTAGTATTTATGGATATGTATGTAACAATTACAGAGGCATATTTTGTTTTATTGTGCTTTGTTCTATTGTGCCTCTCAGGTGGTGCTTTTTTTAAAAATATATTGAAGGTTTGTAACAATTCTGTGTCAAGCAAATTTACTGACACCATTTTTCTAACAGCATCGGCTCACTTTGAGTCTCTGTGTCTACCATTTTTGGTAATTTTTACAATATTTCAAAATTTTCACTATTGTATTTGAGTGGCTGCAATCTCATGATAAAACTTAAACAGATGAGGAGTTGCTTCTTATGGATGAGCAAAGAAAGTGGTTTGTTGAGTTGAAATCTACCCCTGGTGAAGATGCGGTGAAGATTGTTGAAAGGATTTTTGAAAGGGTTTATAGGATATTCCCTAAATTTAGCGGACAAAATAGCAGCAGAGTTTGAGAGAATTACCTCCAATTTTGAGAGAGTTCTACTATGCATGAAATGCTACAGTATCACATGTATAGAGAATTCGCTCATGAAAAGAAGAGTCAGCTTCATTGTTGTCTTATTTTAAGAAATTGCCACAGACACCCCAACCTCCAGCAACTACCCCCCTCATCAGTAGCCATCAACAGGGAGGGAGACCCTCCACTAACAAGATTATGTCTTGCTGAAAGTTCAGATGATGGTTAGTACTTTTCAGTAATTAAGTATTTTCCTTAGAATATGCACTTTTTTTTAGACATGATGCTGTTGAACTTTTACTAGACTACAGTAAGTATAATGTAAACAAAACTTCCCTGCATAGGGAAACAAAAAAATTATTTGACTTGCTTGATTGTGATAGTAACTTTATTGCAGTAATCTGGAACTGAACAGATGATGTCTTCGAGGTATGCCTGTAGAGATATGAAAACGGTGCCATACTTGAAGTAAGGAAATTGATAGTCTTTTGGAGAGACAAATAGATAATAATGCAACATGTATTAATGGAGAGCATGTTCTAAAGCAATCAAGGAAAGTTTAAGAAAGTAGGTAGAATCCTGGGGCACCAGGGGGCGCAGTCTGTTAAGCATCTGCCTTTGACTCAGTCTTAATCCCAGAACCCTTAAATAGAGCCCTGAATCGGGCTCCCTGCTTAGCATGGTGTCTGCTTCTCCTTCTCCTCTGCTGCTGCCCTGCTCCTCTTATGTGCTCTCTCTCTCTCTTTCTCAAACAAATATTAAAAAAAAATAGGTAGAATTGGACCTTATCTTGAGGTGGAGTAGGAGTTTGATAGGTAGAATAAGTAGAGGAAGGCATCTGTGTATGTGTCCTCTAGTTAAGGGTTGAAAAGAACCTCCACTTACTTGATCAAATTATCAGACTAAACCCTGATCAGCAATGAGGTTACATTATGTAGGTATTATTCTCTGTCAAGTTTCTGAAGATTATTAAATAATAATGCCCTCCCTACTCCCACGAGTGATTTATTTAAAAACAGTTTGTCAAAAATTTCAGTAGGAGGAATTATTGAATCACAAAAACTTGGGACTTGTGAATTTCAAATATACTACATTTCCTCTCTTGAGAGAGCAAAGAGAAGAGTGCAGGGAGTAGATACAAACTTTTTCTGTCTTTTAAAAAACATCTATCACAAGCCTGTGTGCACAGAAAAGCACATATACACTCAGAGTTGTGCATATTAAAACCAAACTTTAACTGGATTGTCTTCAAGAGACACAGAAATACACTGTTTCAACAAGAAGAATGCCTTGAACTTTGTTATGGTTACCTGAGATCAATGTTTTTTCTTATAAACAAACAAATACATATTACAGGTATAGATTTATGAACACTTAGGCAATCTGCACAATGATAATTCTTTTGTCTGTCTTCCCAGAACAAAAGAATAAATTCTGTTCTGCTTTCACAATAGAATTCTTACTACACATAGAGGTGACTTAGAAAAGTAATTTAACCTTTTAATCTGACAGGATAGATTGTTAAAAACAAAGAGCAAAGAAAACATATTACTCAAATATAGTTATTAGGTCTCTAGATTGCCATAAGCCATGGTAATAAGTCTCAAATGGTATAAATATAGAAACACACGTATTTTTAGATTTTCTCAAAGCACAGTCCTATACTCTCACAAATTGACTGCCATATAAAGTAATAAAATCTCTTCCAATTACAAACTATGCAACACCTTCTTTATAATAACTTAAGCTTTTCATATTTGTATTTAATGCTTTTACCTATTTAATCAATTTGAGGTTGAATATCCAAATATTTGGCTTTTACCTATATGGTCTTTGTTTACTGTGTTCTCAATGTTTTTTATCTGGATGTCTTTGGTGACAAATACACAGAGCCCAAGGATAGGTAAAGCATAAGCCTGAGATTCATAATCTAACTTCTTTCCTTTTCTTTGTCATAACTGGAGTTAACCTTGAGGAAATCACTTAATCTCTTTGTGCCTCCATCACTTCACTATAAAACTTGGATAATGATACTTATCTCACTGGATAAGAGGGAGATGTTAATGTTTGTAAGGCCTTGGAGATTTTTAGATAAAATAAACTAGAACAGAATCGCTAATATAAAGAAATCACTATTGTTATATTTCTTCCTCTAATCATTTCAAGATATACATAGATAGATTTATATATATGTGTATATATAAATAGATCATTATGAGGACTTCATCCATGCTACTTTATTTAAATTAGTCACTGGAAAATGTAATACGCTAGATGCAGAAGGGTTTTTATGCAATACATATCAATTGTTTCATTAAAATGAATAAATTTCCATTTTACTTGCCATTCTTTAGGCATGAGATTCTCATGCATAGTAAATACATTTTCATAGAATATACCTTAACACCTGCCTTAGACAGAGCTAAGAATAACAACTCTGAATTGTTCTTATTGCTTTAATGTCTAGTATTTACAAATTAATCAAATATTAATTATTAAAATATGTAAACATGCAGAATCTTTGTACTATAATATTTTCTCAAATCAGGCATTAATTTTATTCAGATGACTTCAACTATTCCTAAAAGGAGGAAGGGCTGTAGGAAGAATATTTCAGGGCATGCAGTGATAAACTGGACAAAGTTTCTATACTAAAGGATCTTACACGATAGTAAAATATACACTGCCTCTAATATAGGCCCTGAGAAGATATGATAATCTAGTGCAAACTAAAAATAAGGAAAACATAAGAGCAACCAATTCTGGCTGGGGGATCTGAGAAAACTTTATGACAAAGAAGTGAATTTAATGTGGGCATAGAAGGGTAGTTGCTTAGGATGGATTTGTGGGAAGAAAAGAACCTCAAAAGAGGTCACTGCAGGCAGATACAGTCATTTGAACTACAGCATCAATGGAGATGATTGGATTCAAGAGAAGCAGAAGCCAGATAGCAGCACATAATTGTCAACAGCAAGGTGTATGCAATTATTATAATGAGCAGCAAGATTGGAATGGCCAGCAGGAGTCCATCAACACATCAGACTATGTGAGGGTGAATAAACCATTATATTTTAGGGGTAAGGAGATGGGCAGCCAATGATGTTATTATTTGACTAAATATCAGAAACAGTAAACAGCTGGTGAGCAGAATGCTAATGTCAGTTACCACAGTGGAAAATCACAATCCAGTTTCCTGACTTGCTATATATTTTCCAAGGGCTAATAGATACATTAGGAACATAAGCAATACTGAGGAACATAAAACACCATTATGGCCCTCCATTAGAGGCAGAGAACACACAGGTCAGATGATAAATGCATTTTTGCCTTAAGTTTGCTTCACAGTGGATCCAAAGGATTTGAGAACCAATCACTGGTCATTTTTCTAGTCATGGGTTTGTAATTAAGATAAACACACTCAACACCTGACAGAATCTTCACACTGGCTAGAGGTGGAGCAAGAGCCACATACACACCTTCTGTCAGGTGCTGAGTGGGTGGATGCTACATAATGAGGGCCAGTAAGTGTATATCTGGAAATTAGAGAGAATCTACTATGGTTTTTTGGTCCATGCTCAGTAATGGGCAATCCAGCAACAGAAGCTTGAAAAGGCAGCATAACCAATGGTTGTCTCTCTTGGAAATTAGGGACTGAGTTACTCCACTGGGAATAATAAACTTAGGCAACAGAAGTGCTGGCAATGCATGAAGTTCATGTTGAATGAGTGGTACGGGAGCTATAAGAATATATTATTACTGGACATGAATGAGTGCAAGGA
The DNA here is from genome assembly GCA_004023965.1 of Spilogale gracilis. Taxonomy (NCBI): domain Eukaryota; kingdom Metazoa; phylum Chordata; class Mammalia; order Carnivora; family Mephitidae; genus Spilogale; species Spilogale gracilis. The sequence goes on from PITA01005953.1 coordinate 22,986, forward strand.
GTAGTCTGTAGCAGACAGTTTTGATATCCCATTCTTATCCTTTTGGCTTTCTCAGGGCAGTACACTCTGGTCTATCTTTCAATTATTCAAGTTTCCTTGATTAGACTCTATGTTGTCCACTTGCCAAACAGAGATGAAGTATTGGGAATTAACATCTACCCCAGGAGTAACCATTCACCAGTGATTGAGGAAATTGTTGAATAAATATCCCAGGTCCCTTAATTTGTGGGAGAGATAATTTTGAAGTACATATTCTGAACTGATTCCCAGTTTCCCCCAACCTCACCACTTTTCCTATAAATGTTCTTTTCCTATAGATGTTCTATGGTTTCATCTCCCAAATGATCTTACTATCAAATTCTTGTTTCTGGATTTGCTTCTGGTGGAACTCAAACAAAGAAAATATACTTAATTATTTGAAGTCATTTGTTATAGGTTAATGGGAAACTGGCCCTGAGAGAAGCATTGTATTCTAGAAGAGCTTATATTCAGTATGTTAGTTGTGTGCAACTTTATTGTATAATTTCTTTGGCAAAAGTCAGGGCAGAACCCAATATTTTTATTTCATTTCATTTCATTTCATTTCATTTCATTTCATTTCTTTTATTTCTTTCTTTCTTCACCAGGGGCCAGCCCCAGCAACAGTTGGGACCAAAGGTGAGGAAGGCATCAGCGCTTTCGAATGAGGAGACCGGACTCGAAGTGTGGTATGGGGATTTCCTGAAAACACTGTTCTCAGGGCTCTTTATTTATAGCATGGTGTTACATATAAGAACAAAGAGTTTTGATTTAGATCACAGAGTTTAAGTTATGATTTATCAATTTTGTGTGACAATGGTGTCCATGAAGACCCCAACTATTACACATGATGTTCTGATTAAAGTCTAATTTAAGGAACAGCCAATTAGAGACAAATCATACTTTCTGTCTCCCCATTAAATGCAGGGAAGTGAACAAGTGATTGGGTGGTTATGAGATTTTTATTGTTTAAATTAAGTAAGTTACAATGCAGCTACCATACTACTATGATTATTTTTCTCATTATCTCAATAATCATCACGTTTTAAAAGGGTAGGGTAAAACTTGAGGCTTGACGTAAGCAAACTAAAAGTAGGAGCAGAGAAACGTTTGATATAATTGTAGGTATAAGGAGAAAAGTGGTTTTCAGAACTAGTGAGGTGGAAAGGGAGAACAAAGAAAGCAAAGCTGCATGGCTTCCATGACCATGACTCTGCCTAATTCCCTCACTTTGAGGGAGGGTCATGGCTTTCCGTGCCTTGTAGAGGGAAGCCATATGAACCACCATGCTTCTGGACTGTGGCATTTCTTTTTCTTTCTTTCTTTCTTTCTTTCTTTCTTTCTTTCTTTCTTTCTTTCTTTCTTTCTTTCTTTTTTCTATCTTTATTTCTTCTTTCTTTCTTCTTTCTTTCTTTCTTTCTTTCTTTCTTTCTTTCTTTCTTTCTTTCTTTCTTTCTTCCTCTCTTTCTTTCTTCCTCTCTTTCTTCCTCTAGTGTTCTATAATGGATTTCTTTTTCCTTAAGGAAAAGAGAAGGAATTCATGTTTATAGTAAAAAAATATCACATCAAAGATAAAATTATATGACAAGATGGGCACCTGGGTGGCTCAGTGGGTTAAAGCCTCTGCCTTCGGCTCAGGTCATGATCTCAGGATCCTGGGATCAAGGCCCAAATCTGGCTCTCTGCTCAGCAGGAAGCCTGCTTCCTCCTCTGTCTCTGCCTGCCTCTCTGCCTACTTGTCATCTCTCTCTGTCAAATAAATAAATTAAATCTTTATTTAAAAAAATTATATGACAAGAACCTTGCTTTTCTGACTAATAGTCTTGTAATGCTAAAATTTTTGCTTATTTTCCTTTTAAATAATACTTGATTCTTCTAAGTTATGCCACTCTCAAATGGAATTTTATTCCTTTATTTTTTTTTTTAGATATTAAAAACATAACTTTATGCCTATTGTGATCAGACATTTGCAGGTTACTGGTGATATGGCAGTGAACAATAACACTGTCCCTATTCACTTGCATTTAAAAGTATATGAGGAAACAGACATTAATCACAAGATCACATGCATAAACTTTCTTTATAGAAACAATGGGAGGGCATAGACAGAGAAATATAAACAGGAAAGTCTCCCTGAGGGAATACCATTTGGTTGAAGTCTGATTAATCTATAGAATTTACTAATTTGAAGAAAAGAAGGGCAGACCCCAGGCACAGGAAATAGTGTGCAAAAGTACTTTGGCTAGGAGTAGAAACCATCGATTGAGTACAGAAGTACTACTGTATGACTGAGATGTGAAGAAAAGGAGAAAGGATGATAAAAAACAGAACTGGGAAACAGACAAAGATCTTTCAAAGAAATTGAAAGCCAAACAATTTTTAAATAATGGAGATTGTTTTGTGGGGATAATATGGTCAGGTTTGCAGTTTCTAATGACTACTTTGGCTAAAATACAGATACGGAATTGGAAACATTGAGAATGAATGACAGATTTGTTAAAAGTCCATAGTTGTCCAAGTGAGCAATGATTTCTTGATCTAAAATGTGAAGGACAGAGAATAATGTACAAATGTAACAATATTTAAATTTAGCAATATTTAAAAGGAAATATTAATGGGACTTCCTGATATATTAATAGTGAGAGATATTGGCCTATGCAAGAAGATGAATGGCTCAATACTATAACAAACTCTGGAGGACAACAATTACCAGGCAAAGTTTATGAGTTTAGGCATAGATATGTGGAGCTTGAAGAGCCTTTGAGAAATCTAAATACCTTTATAGCAAACAGTAGCTTAAGACAGCTGGAGTTCAAAGAGGTTTGGCTAAAAGTTATGGATTTGAGAATCACAAGAAAATGTATATATATATATATAATATAGTTCATGAAGTTTTATATAACTTTATGTGGAGGAGATTGGCTATAAGGGAAGTATAGTGTGAAAAATGATTACCTTTGAAATGATGTTCTGATGTCTCCTCTAGTCACCCACCTCCCCTGTTTGTGACTATACAATTTTCACTTTCTATTACATATCAGCTTTTGCTTCTCAATATGTTTTTCAAGTTTATTTGATACAATTATTGCTGCTGCAGATGGTAATGATAAAGGCAAATGTCATATAGTCATAATACAAATAATGGCAGCTCACATATATGGCATGTAAAAAATAACCAAAATGTTTATATAAATAAAAAAAATTAATCTTTAGAACCACAATATAAGGTAGGTATCTTATTTTATTTCCATCTCAAAAATAGGAAAATTAAGTCACAGTGAGGTTAAGTAATTTTTTTTATGATTTCCTATGAGAAAGCAATAAAGTGCAGATGCAAAGTCAAGCACTCACCTCCAGAAACTTTGCCATTAACCATATTGCTGTTCTAACAGAATATATACTTTTTATTCTTTTAAAAGATTTATTTATTTAGAGACAGAGGGAGAGAGAGTGGTTTAGACCGGTGGGAGGAGCAAAGGGAGAGCAAGCAAGTGAATCATAAGCAGACTTCCCACTGAGCACAGTGCCTGAGGTGGGGCTCTCTCTCATAACCCTGAGATCACAACCTAATGTAAACAAAGAGTCAGATGTCTGATTGTGCCACCCAGATGGCCCAGAATATAAACTTTTTTAAAGTGTACATCACTCAGGTGCCTGGGTGGCTCAGTGGGTTAAAGCCTCTGCCTTCGGCTCAGGTCATGATCCCAGGGTCCTGGGATGGAGGCCCCCATCGGGCTCTCTGCTCAGCAGGGAGCCTGCTTCCTCCTCTCTCTCTGCCTGCCTCTCTGCCTACTTGTGATCTCTCTCTTTCTCTGTCAAGTAAATTAAAAAAAATCTTTAAAGTGTACATTACTCATTTACTAAGATAGACAATATTCTAAGTCATTAGAAGAGTCTTAACACATTCATTTATTTATTTCCGAAAATTCTTAATAAATTTTAGAAGATTGAAATCTTCAAGGTATGTTTTTTGGCCATAACAAAATGAGCTATGAGTCATTTTTTAAAAAAGGTATCAGGAAGGATTATCAAACATTTGGAAAACCTTTTACATCACTCTAAAGATAATTAATAGACTAAAATAAAAAATTCACAGAGAAAATGAGAAAACATTTTGAACTGAATGAAAAGAGAAAAATACATCATATCAAAACTTGTGGGTACAGGTAATGAAATACATTGCATAAGGGTCACCTTGGATGGCTCAGTTGGATGGTTAGGCATCCAACTTGTGATTTTGGCTCAGTTCATGATCTCAGAGTGGTGAGATGGAGCCCTGGGTGGGGCGCTGGGCTCTTCTCTTGCTCCCTCTGCCTCTATCTTGAGCTCTCTCAAGAAAGAGAAAGAAGAAAGAAAGAAAGAAAGAGAAAGAAAGAAAGAAAGAAAGAAAGAAAGAAAGAAAGAAAGAAAGAAAGAAAGAAAGAAGAAAATTGTGTTAAATGCCTCTATAAAACAAACAAACAAACAAACATGATATATGCTTTCACCCTCAGAGTGCAAAAAAAGAAAAATGAATTAAATATCTAGTTGGTAGAGAAAAGAAATGATAATTTTAAAAATGAGCAAAATTCGGACACCTTGCTGGCTCGGTCAGTTGGGTCTGGCTCTGACTTCAGCTCAGGTCCTGATCTCTGGGTTGGGGTATGGAGTTCTGTGTTGGGCTCTATGCTCAGGGTAGTCTTGACCCAATCCTGTCCCCCCAACCCCCTCCATTTCTCCCCTCATCCTCGCATGCCCACACATGTGCTCACTCACTCTCATGTGCTCACTCACTCTCAAATAAATAAAATCTTTAAAAAGATAAATAAAAATGATAAAAATTCAATGAAATAGAGAAATTACAGAGAAAACTCCATATTAACATTATACTGGGAACTTTAGCTAGTACAATAAGGCAGTTTTGGAAACTTTTTGCTTAAGATTTCTAATCTTTCCCAAAAAATAAGAAAGGAAAAATTTTAAATGTTTTTATTCAGAGATGACATGATTGTATATGTAGAAAAACCTCAAAGAATCTTCAAAAAACTTCTGGAACAAATAATATTAACTTGGAAAAATACAAGGTCAATAGACACAAACCAATGGCTCTCTTATATCAGAAATGAACAATCGGAATTTGGAATTTTTTTAATGTCATTCATAATCACTGCCTCCAAATACTTAGGATTAAATAGAGAAGAATGTATACAAGTTCTGTAGGTGGATACTACTGATGAAAGACATCAAAGACTTAAATAATGAAGAGATAGTTTATGTTCATAGATTGTACAACACAAAATAGGATGTGATTTTTTTTTCCCAACTTGAATGATATTCAACAGAATTTTAGTCAAAATCACAGGAGGTGGGCACCTGGGTGGCTCAGAGGGTTAAGCCTCTGCCTTTGGCTCAGGTCATGATCTCAGGATCCTGGGATCAAGGCCCACATCGAGCTCTCTGCTCAGCAGGGAGCCTGCTTCCCTCTCTTTCTCTGTCTGCCTCTCTGTGATCTCTCTCTCTGTCAGATAAATAAATCAAATCTTAAAAAAAAAAATCACAGGAGGTATAAGGTAAGTAATAAAAAACTGACTCTAAAATGTATATGGGAAGGAAAAGGGCTTAGAATGGTCAATAAAATACTGATGAAGGGAAACAAAGTTAGAGGACTCACATTAACAGATTTGCATACTTATTTTAGAGCTACAGTAATCCAGACAGCATGGTATTAATGAAAGCACAGTTTCATGGACCAATAAAATAGAAGACAAAATCCAAAATAGACCTAAACAAATATTCTTATGGTATTCCTTGACAAAAATTCAAAGGCAATTCAATAGAAAAAGGATATGATTTTCAAAAAATGAAGCTGGAAAAATTGGACACCCCTCTGCTAAAAACTTGAACTTAGACACAATTCATATACTTCCAAAAATAGGTAACTCAGACTCAACCTAATATAAAATGAAAAGCAGCAAAACTTCTACAAGAAAACAGGTAGAAGAAGATCTATGTGACTTTAGACTTAGTGATAGAATTTTATATAAACTATCAAAAACATGATTAATGAAAGACAAAATGCATACATTTGACTTTATTTAAAGTCAGTGTTAGTGCTTTGCAAAGACACTGGAAGTTACTGAAAATGTAAGTCACAAAGTGGGAGAGCAAATGATTATTCAAAGTTAATCAATTACCAAAATTCAATATTCCATAAATTAATACTGGAAAGCTACTTTTTCCCCCACGATATAATCAAAAGATTTTAGTCCAGCTACAAATCTACTGAGCTAACTTGAAAGTGATATTTCTTCCCTGTTGGATGCTGATGTTACCAATGTCTGAATCCATTTGCAAAAGATTGGTGTTTCTGCTATTAAAAACAGAAATGTCAATAGTGAAAAAAGAATCATTCTCAGGTTCAAAAGTATTTTTTTACATAAATTACATTTTTGAGAGTTGGACTAAGATAAATAGATTCAGAGTAAGCAAAAGAAAGGAATGTATGACTGAAGTAAATATGCTTTTTGTATAAATAGACACTTCATTTAACCAAGAAGTATCAATAAAACTGAATTCTCATTGAAATCCTATACCTGAACATTATTACTTATACCTAAAAAACATGAAAATCAACAGTGTTTAAATTTATATTAGCACAACAGAAACACAAAGATATTGAAACTTCAGAAATTAGAAGGAAAGTTATTTCATATAATATAATGAGGAATAGCTAACTCTATACATATAACATGAGATATTTTATTTTAGAATGAAATAAAATGGAATGTTTTATAATAATCTGTATCAAATCTGAAAGAAAGGGTGACAGTACTTGCAAATTAAGAATAAAATCTTTTAAAGTGCATTCCCTAGAGAAGAGGTGTTAAGATTTGTTTCCCCAGTCATATGCCAACCCTCTTAAGGACATAGTAGATACAATCAATTTTTGAAATGCCTTTTATAGCTGTCAAACTGGTTAAGATGACAGATTTGTTGGCTTTTCAAAGTGTGATGTCATAAAGTCCCATTGCTTCAGCAAGAAACATTATTTGCCTTTTTTGATAGGCTATTTCACAAGATCAGTAAGAGAATCGTGGGAATAATTAAAGGAACACTTAGAAATAATATCTCTGAAAATATTTCAGTAAGTATTACTTTTTTAGTGAGAAACATATGAGAATTCAAGAACCAGGCTAAAATATTTTTTTGATTATATGATAGAGTTAATTTTAACTAGGAAGTTTTTAAAGTATGATCAGAAATACTAAATTTTATATTTACATAGGGAATGTGTTAGCTTTTCATCATGTTTATTCTACACATCTCAGTTGTAAGTTTATCTAAAAGTTTTTGAGTTAAGGGGTACCTGAATGTCTTAGTTAAAGGTCCAACAGCATGCTGCTGAACCAGTGAATCAAAGATGAAGTCAAAAGGTAAAATTTTTAAAAGATCTTGAAAATGACTCAGCAGTTTTATACTGCGTATTTACCCCAAAGATACAAATGTAGTAAGCCGAAGGGGCACCTGCACCCCAAGGTTTATAGCAGCAATGTCCACAACAGCCAAACTATGGCAAGAGCCCAGATGTCCACTGACAGGTGAATGGATAAAGAAGATGTGGTGTATATATACAACAGAATATTATTCAGCAGCAACAAAATGAAATCTTTCCATTTGCAATGACATGGATGGAACTAGATGGTACTATCCTAAGCAAAATAGTCAATCAGAGAAAGACAATAACATATGATCTCACTGATACGTAGAATTTGAGAAACAAGCAGAGGATCATAGGAGAAGAGAGGAAAAAAATGAAACAAGAAGAAACCGGAGAAGGAGACAAATTATAAGAGACTCTCAATCTCGGGAAACAAACTGAGGGTTGCTGGAGGGGAGGGGTTGGGAGGGATGGGGTGACTGGGTAATGGACATTGGGGAGGGTATGTGTTGTAGTAAGTGCTGTGTGTTGTGAAAGACTGATGAATACAGAACTGTACCCTTGAAACAAATAATACATTATATGTTAATAATATAAAAAATTAAAAAAAGCCAGTCAGTTTAAAAAAAACTTTGAAAAAAGGAAAATAGAAAAAGAACTTATCATCAGAACTAACAAAATGAAGCAAAAGAAGAGATAAGTGGAGAGTTTACTGTCATAAATGCCTACATTTAATAATAAAAGATCTCAACTAAACAACCTACCTTTATAGCACAAGGGACTAGAAAAATAAGAACAAACTAAGTCCAAAATTAGCAGAAAGAAGGAAATAACAAATACGAGAGTAGAAATTAATGAAATAGAAACAAAAGATCAGTGAAATTAAGAACAGGATTATTGAAAAGACAAACAAAATGGACAAACCTTTGCCTAGACTTACCAAGGAAAAAAGAAAGAGAATATAAACAAATAAAATTATAAATGAAAAAGATGCAAAATAATTTCACAAAAATAAAAAGAATTATACCCCCCAAAATTAGACAACATAGGAGAAGTGGATAAATTCCTAGAAGTGCATGACTACCAAGACTGAAATATAAAAAAAACATAAAATCTGAACAGACCAATTACTAGAAAGGAAATTGAATCTATAATTAAAAAACCTCCTAATGGGCACCTGGGTGGTGCAGTCAGTTGAGTGACCAACTCTTGGTTTCAGCTTAGGTTGTGACCTCAGGGTCATTTGATAGAGTGCATCAGGCTCTGCACCCAGAGTGGAGTCTACTTAAGATTCTCTCTTCTTCCTCTACCCCTCCCCACTGTTTGCACACGTGCATGCTTTCTCTCTCTCAAAATGAATAAATAAATCATTTAAACAACACATAACAAAAAAACTTCCTAATAAAGACAAGCCCAGGATTAGGTGGCTTCACAGGTGAATTCCACCAAATAATTAAAGGAGAATCAATACCAATCCTCAAACTCCTTCAAAAAGTTAAAGAAGAGAGAATACTCCAAAAGTTATTTCACAAGGCCAGTATTACCCTGATAAAGACACAAACCCAAATAAACACACAATAAGAAAGACACCACTAGAAAAGCTATAGACCAATACCCCTGATGAATATAAATGAAAAAAATTCTCAACAGAACACTAGCAAACTGCATTCAGCAACACATTAAAGGGATCATTCACCATGAGTAAAGGGGATTTACCTTTGGAATTAAAGGATAGTTCAACATACACAAATCAATAAATGGGATACATCACATTAATAGAAAGACAAAAATTATGTGATCATCTCAATAGATACAGAAAAGCATTTGACAAATATCAACATCTTTTCATACTGAAAACTCTTAAAAATTTGGGTATAGAAAGAATATGTCAACATAATAAAGGTCATATATGATAGACCTATAGCTATCATTATATTTCATGGTAAAACACTGAAACCTTGTCATCTAAAATCAGGAACAAGACAAGGGTACCTAATCTTACAACTATTACCACAACACAGTGGAAATTGAAGCCAGAACAATCAAGCAAGAAGATATAAAGGCATCAAAATTGGAAAGGAAGAAGTAAAATTTTTCTGTTTTCTGAAGACACTATATTGTATATAGAAAATCCTAACCACACCACATAAAAACTGCCCATCCTTTTACTTATAATATACAAGTCTTTACACTTAAAAATGCAGTAATTCAGAATTCAAAATCAACATACAGGGGCACCTGGGTGGCTCAGTTGGTTGGGCAACTGCCTTCAGCTCAGGTCATGATCCTGGAGACCCAGGATCGAGTCCCACATTGGGCTCCCTGCTCGGTGGGAAGCCTGCTTCTCCCTCTCTCACTCCCCCTGCTTGTGTTCCCTCTCTGGCTGTGTTTCTCTCTGTCAAATAAATAAAATATTAAAAAAAAATCAACATACAAAAATCAGTTGTTTTTCTATACACCAATAATGAACTCTCTGAAAAATAAATAAAACAACTCCATTTGCAATAGCATCAAAACCAATAAAATACTTAGAAATAAATTAAACCAAGAAAGTAAAAAATCTATACAAAAGTAGAGGCCACTGATGAAAGAAATTAAAGAAGGTACAAATAAATGAAAAGAAAAAAATTCATGATTAGAATTTAATACTGTTAAAATGTTCATACTGTCCAAAGACATCTGTAGATACAGTACAGTCACTATCAAAATTCCAATAGTATTTTTCACAAAAATAGAAAAACAAACTTAAAATTCATATGAAAACGAAATATCTTAATTAGCCAAAACAAGATTGAGAAAGAAGTAGATTGAAGGCATTGTGCCTCCTGACTTCAAACTATACTACAAAGCTGTAATAATGGAAAAAGTATGGTACTGGCATAAAAACAGACACATATACCCATGAAATAGAACTGAGAGCCCAGAAATAAACCTTTGCATGAATAGTGAACTAATATTTGATAAAGGAACCAAGAATACTCAATGGGGGAAGGAGAATCTTTTCAATAAATAGTGTTGGGAAAACTGGGAATTCACATGTAAAAGAATGAAATTGGACTCCTATCTTATATCACCCACAAAAATGAACTCAAAATGGATTAAATCAAACATAAGACCTGAAACCAAAAACTCCTAGAAGAAAACATAAAGAAAATGTTCCTTGATAATATCTAAGCAGTGATTTTTTGGAAATGATGCTAAAAACACAACAAAAGCAAAAATCAAATGCCATGACATCAAACAAAAAGGTGTCTGCATAGCAAAAGAAACCAACAAAATGCAAAAACAACATATGGAATGGGAAGAAATATAGAAAACTGTACATCTGACAAAGGGTTAACATACCAAATATATAAGGAATACATACAACTCAAAAGCCATAAAGCAAACAATTAAATTTAAAAATAGGTAAAGGAACTGAATGGACATTTTCCCAAAGCAGACACCACAAATGGCCAATAAGTACACAAAAAGATACTCAACACTACTAATCATCAAAGAAATGTGCATCAAAACCATAATGAGATACCACCTCACATCTGTTTGGATGATTAGTATCAAAAAAAGAAGAAATAATAAGTACTGGCAAGGATATGGAGTAAAGGGAACCTTAGTACACTATTGGTGGCAACATAAATTGGTATAGCTACAGTAGAGAACAGTATAGACCTTCCCAAAATAATTAAAAATAAAACTGCCATATAAGTAAGGTAACAATCTCATTTCTGGGTATATATGCAAAGGGAGTGAAATCAGGATCTTGAAGAGATATATGAACTCCCATGTTTATTTCAGCATCATTCAAAATAGCCAATATATGGAAATAAGTGTCCATCAACAGATGGATAAAGAAAATATGGTGTGTATGTGCACATATGTGTAGTGTATATATGTATATATTTATAAGGGAATGTTATTTAGCAATGAGAGAAGGAAATCCTGCCATTTGGGACAATATGGATGAAACTTGAGGGCATTATGTTAAGTGAAATACAGTAGGCAAAAAGAAATACTGTATGATATTGCTTATATATATAGAATCTAAAATGTTAAAGTCATAGAAACAGAGAGTATATTGATAGTTACCAGGGGCCAAGGAGTGGAGGAAATGGAGAGACACTTAGCAAAGGGAACAAACTCAGATGTAAGAAAAAGAAGTTCCATAAATAACATGGTGACCACATTTAAACACATTACATTGTATGCTTGAAAGTTACTATGAGATTTTAAATGTTCTCAGCAAAATAACAACAAAATAATAATTATGTGAGAGAAGGATGTTTTAATTAATCTTATGGTAAACATTTTGCAACTTATACATGTATCAAATGATCACATCCACCTTAAAGTAGTTATATATCAATTATACCTCAATAAAGCTAGAATAATTAAATAAATAAGTAGGTAAATAAACAAACAAACAAATAGGTCTTTCCTAATCTGAGTTCATGAAGTCATTGAATTATTTGGAATAGATTTTTGTGCTTGATCAGTGGTCAGTGGTAGTGGTCAAATTTTTTTTTTTATTTTCAGTGCAAATTTAATTGTTCAGGCTACTCCTTAAAATATCATTCCCTTCTCCATGGATAAACAATTTTGTCCTGTTATCTATCTAACATTTATATATTTCTGTGTTGCTTCAGATAAGCAGACATCCGTGCTCATCACCAACAATAGGGTAGTTGTAAAATATCAGTACTCAAGAGTTCCATGGTTCACATGCATTGATAGGTGGAAGAAATGCAGAAAAATTTTAATATAATGTTTATAAATTGGATCAGTCCTCTATAAAATTGGCCTCAAATTCTGTCTCTATCTATAACAATCTGTATGATCTTGGACAAGTTATTTAAGCTTCTTACCCTTCAATTTCCTTTTCCCTGGGATGAGGATGGTAATAGGAATAATATTAGCTAACATTTATTGGAGTTTTGCTTTGCATCAGGTCTTATTTGAAATTATATATATATTTCTACATCTCTAGTCATGAAGAAAAAACTAAACTTTTGTTCTTACAAAAATCGGGAAATTATTATTGCCTCATAACCTGATTATAACATAATCAAAAGCTGATTAATACTTTGATCCTCCTCTAGTATATCCTACCTTAGTGAATAATATCATTGTATTTCTAATTGAATAACCCAGAAATTTGGAAATTGTGTGTTATCTCCCTCTTCTTTCTTCCTCCATACTCATTCCACCAACTCTCCTAGACAGATTTACTTTCATCTCTCACCTTTTTCACTGCACTCTATTCTTTTTTGTTTAATTTTTAAAAATGTATTTATTTGAGAGAGAGAGAAGACAGGAGGGATGAGGGGGCAGAGGCAGAGGGAGAAACAGACACTCCGCTGAGCAGGGAACCCAAAACAGGGCTCCATCCCAGGACTCTAGGATCATGACCTGAGCTGAAGGCAGAGGCTTTACCAACAGAGCCACGCAGGTGCCCTCCTGCAATCTACTCTTAACAGTTCATCCCATGTGTACTATTTCCCTTACTTGAATCCCTGCCCCTGCCCCCCAAATCAGGCAAGTATTTTAAAAATGCAAGTATCATCATGGCAGATGGTATCTGATGCTAGCCTTCTGGCTCATTTCCATTAATTAGGTGGAAGGATACATGTAAATTACAGAACACCATGAAAGCAAATGTTGATGTTGGTAGAAAAAGGGAGAAATTCTGAAGGTAAACTTGGTAATGAGGAAGAGTATTGACATTTAAACTGAGTTTAACCTTCTATTTTGCCACCCATTAGCTATGTGACCTTGGGCAGATCACTAAATCCCACCCAAGTTGCTCATCTTTAAACTGTGTGCTTAAATGAGATAATTTCTAAAACACAATGCTGCCCTGAAATTGTCTGATTATATTTCAAAATGACTTAAAGAGAGTAACATAACTTTGCTCCTATAATGAGACATAGGTTTGTAACTGTATTTTACACAGATGAACTGATTATTTGATTTATGAAGTTACGCATATGTTGTATGCTTATGGAGTTAAACGTTGTCTGAATGGCAATTTCATATGTTGAAAAGTCAAATAAATATTCTAAAACCAAAATCATTGGAACATCTTTCAACTTAAATAAGACTAGAAATTCAAAGTTGCTTAACATTTCTTTTTAAATCAAAACTCTTGGAGTGTTCACTGCTCTCCTTTTATCCATTCTTTAGTTCCTTGTTGACATTTACAAGGGTAAATTTTCTCCCTCACCTTCCTTCAAAGAAATGGTGGTGACAACAACAAATGTGGGTATTTTTAGATCTGATTTAGAGGACAGTAGTCTATTAGATATTTGCTTCTGACCCTATCTCCAATAAAATTAAATTGATGTCATTGACAAGTAGTAGTATTTGACGGATGTGTGTATCAAGATGGTGAGGAATTACTGTGGGTGGCTCAGGGGAACGTAAACAAAAGTGATGAGACGAACTGAGCTGGTGAAATCACAGTCTGCGGCTCAGGACAAATGCCCTAACAGAGCTTTGACCTCTTTGGGGAAATTGCAAAAGATCTATTTTTTTTTTCATTACATTCAAAACTTATAAGATATCTGGCAGCCGAAGTTAAGATGGCAAAAACAGACTTATGAACTCACCATCATATACCTGCTTCTCAATTGAAAGAGAGTTATAATTCTGAAGCTCACCTTCTATGAAAAAACTTGGTTTTGGCTGTGATGGCTTTTAGGCATATATTTAGTCTGCCACAAGTTTTGCTTGTTTACTTTTTTTTTACATAGAGAGAGAAAACGCGCGCGTGAGTGTGCACGCGCGCGCGCGCACTGGGGCGGGGGAGGGGCAGAAGGAGAGGATGAGAGGGGGAGAGAGAGAGAGAGAGAGAGAGAGAGAGAGAGAGAGAGAGAGAGAGAGAGAGAGAGAGAGAATTTTAAGCTGGCTTCATGCTCGGCAGGGAACCTGACTTGGGATTCAATCTCATGACCCTGAGATTCAAGATCAGTCCCTGAGCTGAAATCAACAATCCCATGCATAACGGACTGAACCACCAGGCACTCTGCTTGTTTACTTTTTTATTTAACTTTCCTTGACTCCACTTATTCAATTATTTATTTACTTATTCAATTCTTCATCAACTGTGAAAAAAGTATCTTCACTTGATGCATTCCGGTAATGTCTTAATTTGGTTGTTACAACTTGCTCTATTACTGGCCATCTTTCTTTTTACCTGTTATTAGCAGTCACTACGATCCATGAACCAAGCTGCCGGTATACATTTATCTGTGGTAGGCAGAAAAATGCCCTCCGTCACCCACCAAACAAAGATGTCCACATCCTAACCTCAGCAACCTGGGAGTATTTTACCTTCCATAGCAAAAGGGATTTTGCAGATATGGTTAAGGCTGAGGACCTTGAGATAGGGAGATTATTCTGGATTATCTTGCTCAATCTAATTGGTCAAATTGTTAAAAGCAGAAAAATCTTGGCTCGAGAGAAGTGTCAGAGAGATGAGACCTCGCTGTATTTGAAGATGGAGGAAGGGGACCACACATCAAGGAAGGCAGGGAGACTCTAGATGCTGGAAGAGACCAGGTTACCTAGAGTTTACAGAAAGAAAGGGATTTTGCAGCATTGTCTTGATTTTAGCCCAGTGGTACTCATGTCAGATTTCTAACCAACAGAGCTATAAAATAATAAATTTGCAATGTTTTAAGCCACAAAATTTATGGCAATTTATTATGGCAGCAATAAGAAATTAATCAAACATGAGTTCCTCACTGAACCATTTTGTCCTTTTAATATGCTATCTATGGAGACATCCCGAAATTATTCCATTCATCATATAATGCTTTTTTAAAAAAATAACTGAAATATAGCCAGCATTGTGTTCGATACAGAAGCCATTTAAACATATAAGGTAAGGTCCCTATTAAAAAACCTCACATTCAAACATGGGATTAATAACAAAGCAAAATGTATATTATATATATGCAATCATATATATATATATTTGTGTGTGTATGTGTATATATACATCATATGTATGTGTGTGCATATATATATATATCACTGCTATTATCAGAACTGAGAAATAATTAATTTTACATTGAGGTGGAGTGGTAGAATTAATATAAAAGAAAGCTTCAAAAAGTGAAATTTGAACTAGGATTTAAAGGTTGCATAGGTTCCATTAGATAGAAAAATGAGAAAAAACAAATTAAATCTAAGTAGAATAGGATGAGCAAAAGCAAGAGATGTGTACAGCTGGATCCAATGTGCTCAAATTAAATTTTTGTTTGGCTCTTTATTTTAGAATGCAATTTGCTCTCTAGAATGCATACTAATGTGAGAAAAGTTTTGCTTACTACTGAATCCCTAGCACCTGGAACATGCTAGCACACTGTTAGCATTCAATAACCTTATGTTGTTTGACTGGATGCCTCTCTTCTTTAATGTGATTTGAAGAAATTTGTTTAAATATAGAAATATTTTATATGTAGTGCAACAGATTTAAAACATACACTTAGATTTGCAGTCCATAGTACTTTGGAGGATTATGCAGAATTCAGTGTACCAAATTCAGCTAATATATGGTACATGGGAAATAAAACTTGCAAAATTGGAAAGCTTATATGCAAGTAGATATGATATTGCAAAATATTTCATAGACCTTAGTGTCACATGTTTTAGTATATGTTAATTTTATTTCAATTTTTCTAAATACTGATATCAGCTTTAAATAACATCTATTTTTGAAAGTACAAATAATAAAAAATGCAATTTTTTCTAAGACTGGTATGATCATCAAGTTTAATTTGCTTGAAATTTTTTGAAGCACCTGATTTTAGATGATCTAAAAGTGAAAATACACTCTTCAGCCTCTTCAAATTTATTATAACTAGGAACAGATGTTCAGCAATATAAATTAATGATTTTCACTTTTTTTACACTGATTAGAGTATTTTTGAATCTTTTAATAGGTAATTGATTTTTTGTAGTCCTCAATTTTAGTTTATTATAAAAAGGGGTATTTTTCTTCATTTTATCCTTTTACATTGCACATGTAAAAATCTTTTAAAAGATTTTTAATGCTCATTTCTTCATTTAATTCAACCATTATTTCAAATTTAAAAGTTTATTTCTTATAGCTCATAAGACATTTCAGATTTTACTCACATCTTAATACTCACTGGCGACAGAAGAAACATCCAAAGGACAATTTTTCTGTTATTTTTATTTCAGTTGAAGAGCAAAAAGGCAAAAGGATACAATTGGAGAAAATCAGCAGTACTGAACTTTTAAACACTAGATCCAATGTAAGAGGATATGGACCTTGCCATCTAAAAGGAATTTCATTAAGTTACTAGAGCAAGGTGTAGCTGTAGTTATTGAGGGGTTTTGGATACATGGAGTTAGTATGGCAATATATTTTGGTGCATAGAACAATAAACTTTATGAAAAAAAGAGAAGTCTTCTTACATTTCTAATCAGGAGAAAGTACTTCATTCTGAATGAGTTATAAAAGAAAAGAAAGGAAGAAAGAAATAAGAAAATTTTTGTGCTTTCAGCAAAAATAAAGAGCCTTCTCTTTTGTATAGAAACAGAGGCGTGGATGCAGGATTACTCTAAGGTATAGTCTTTCTTTTCTTTTTTTGTAACATCAATAATGCCTGTGGCTAAGACTGAGGAATGTGTTTGGTTGAAATTGTAAATAATGGAGTCCATGATGCCAGAAACTAGACATTTGAGGACCAACTGCCTAACCGCTTAAAGGAAAAGATACCAACTAAAAACTAATATAAAGAACAGACCTGTAAAAACTATTCTGTATCCTATTTAATTTTATTATAATGAATCTATTATTTTAAGTTATGTAAACATATTCAGAATTGCATTAGAGTCTATGTGGGGGGATCCTGATTTGGGTAACATAAGTAACCAATTTCATGGTATTAAGAAGTTCCTGAAATCAGCTGATGCTGAACTTCCAGTGCTGAAAGGATATAGACATTTTCCACCTTTCTGGTCTGCTAACTTTTTGTTTTTTGTACCTCTTTAGAACTTTTTTTTTCAGTTTTATTGAAAAATAGTTGTCATACATCTCTGTCCATTTAAGTTATACAGCATGATGATTTGATTTACATATCTTATGAAATGGTTACCACAATCAGTTCAGCTAACATCCATCATCTCATATTGAGACAAAAAAAAGAAAGAAGAAAATAAACAAAAAATTCTCCTTGTGATTAGAACTTAGACTTTGCTCTTTTAACAGATTTTTTTCTATCATTATACCACAGCTTTAACTATAATCATCATATTATACATTACATCCCTAGTGCTTCTTTAACTTGTAACTGAAAGTTTGCACCTTTTTTATCATCTTCCTCCAATTCTTTGCCTCACCTGGTCTGCTAACTAATATGTAGTAATCCTCTCTATGCTTCTAAAAAGTGTCTACTGCAGTAGTGGGCACTACATCCATGTTTTCCATTTGGAAAAACAAGAGCAAGAGCAAAGGGTAAAATACATGTCAACTGAGGCTCTAACTTTTTATCAGGTTATAAAGTGGTGGGTTTTCGTACTTGTAAACGTGTCTGGGGAGGCACGTGTCTTTAATCATGTGTAGAGCCATTACTCCAGACTGGGATTCTGTTAACAAAGCAAGAAAGAGAGGACAAGCAGTTAGCAATATCTCCTATTTTGTCTTTGATTTTTTTTTATTGTCTATTGTTGCTCATCAAATGATTGTAACGATTATATATTTGGCCAAAATAATCAGGGGGGCCTGAATAAATAGCGTAATTATGTCTCTGAGGAAAAAGAATATCCCTCATAGTTTGGACTATGGTACTACTCAATATATATTATAATGATCTGGTGTCTTCAAAACTATCTTAAAGTTTTGTTTTTAAGGCAATTAAAAATGATTTAAATGAGACCTCTTCTAGTGATTACAATGGTTACGTTTCCGGGCTGAGAGCCTGTTCCAAACTCAAGTTCGGCAGCTTATTGCTGGAAAATCTGTATTCAAGAGACAAATCACAAGGGGAAAGGAAAACTTGCTTTATTCCAGAAGTGGGCATCATGGTAAGATGGTGGGCTAACGTCCCAAAGACGGCCTTCCCTGTCCAGGTGAAGCTAGAGGATTTTAAGAGGGAAGGCCTGGTGAAGTGGGGCTGGGTGGGGGGTGGGGGGGAGGCTGGGTGGGGGGAGCAGCTACCTGCAGGAGAAGCAGGTGCCCAGGCAGTGTGATGCTGAACAGACTTGCTGGCATCAGCAACAGGTGTTTTCAAATGTAGTTAGGCCTCATCTTCTGAGAAAATTTGGTCCTTCACTCTTCAGGACCCGTAAAATCTCAAAGGAAAATAGGCGAGTTCTGCTGCAGACCAAGGGACTTCAGTCAGCAAGCAAGGAGTACCAAGCTTGAACCTAATTCACCCTTAAGATCCATTGGAGTGCTCTTACAGATTCTTTATCATTCTTTTAGACAATTAAATACATGAAAGAGAAGGAATAGCTATAGATACTAGGAGGAAAGGGGAACAATTTTCATTAATATAAATATAATTGTTTAGGACACTTAAAAATCAACTGAAATATGCTAATGGGGTAATTTGGCTAGATGAAAATATAAAAAATTCAGTAGTTTCTCTATGAAATATCAAAATAATCAGAGAAAAATTATAATGGTGAAAGCCTTTAGCAGTAAAAATTTAAACCAAGTAACAAAATATGAACTAACTTTAATAAAAATTAATGAAAACAATGAAAAGGCATATTATGCTCATATTTATTTAGAGATATATGAGAAGTCTTAGAAAATGGAAAAAGGTACTTTATTGTTCCTATGTTAGAGGACTGGATGTTTATAAAAATGTTGATGCTTCCAGAATTATATCATATATTCAGTATAATTTCAACATATATTAAATGTATTGAGCATTTAGCTAAGTATGCTATTGAGAGTAGTTAGGATAATTTTGAAAACAAAGTCAGAATGAATGTAGCCACCCAGTGTATAATACTCTTCTAATGCACTGTATAAAAACATAGGTTGGTAGGTGGGGTGCCTGGGTGACTCAGTCAGTTAAGCATCTGCTTTGGCTCAAGTCATGTTCTCAGGGTCCTGGGATCAGCCCCACATCGGGCTTTCTGTTCAGTGAGGAATTTACTTCTCCCTCTGTCTCTCCCTCCCACCCTACTTGTTCTCTCTCTCTCTCTCTCTCTCAAATAAATAAAATTAAATAAAATTAAAAAAATAAAAATATAGATTAGTATAGTCTATAACTATAATGAATTACCATTAAATTGGACCTAAAACCATAAGGCAATTTAATATGTGATAACTAAGTCATCATAAACCAGAGGGCAATTATCTCTTTACTTATGAAGAATTATATTGAAAAGTTAGGAAGTCATTATAATGAAAATATTAAATTTGACTTTAAAATTTAAGCTTCTTTTTTTTACTTTAAATTAATTTTATTTTTTCAGTGTTCCAAGATTCATTGCCCATGCCCCACACCCAGTGCTCCATGCAATAGGTGTCCTCAGTACAAAATTTAAGCTTCTTTTTTTTTTAAAGATTTTTTAATTATTATTTATTTATTTGACAGAGAGAAATACAGCCAGAGAGGGAACACAAGCAGGGGGAGTGAGCGAGGGAGAAGCAGGCTTCCTGCCCAGCAGGGAGTCTGATGCGGGACTTGATCTCAGGTCTCCGGGATCATGACCTGAGCCAAAGGCAGTCGCTTAACCAACTGAGCCACCCAGGAGCCCCCCAAATTTAAGCTTCTTATACAAAACTTATAACTAAACTTTAAATTTAACAACATAAAATTATATTGTAAGAACAAAAGACACAGGAAAAAATTTTCAATATGTTTAAGTTTCTCAATGCTATGAGTGAAGTCATTCACAAAACTTCATTAGATGTAGTCTGAATCTAAAATTATTTCTGAAAAATAATTTATTTTTAACTATCATAGTATTTAATAAATATCTTTATAAACTATGTATTAAACTTTAATATTTTAGCTATCTATTACATAGATACATTTTTAAATACTTATATTCAATTAATTGGTCGAAATGATAGGGGTTAAAGAGATATATGGAATTTGATGCTTCACTAAGCCAGTTTAAAATTGAGTAAGGGGGGGCGCCTGGTTGGCTCAGTTGGTTAAGTGACTGCCTTCGGCTTGGGTCATGATCCCGGAGACCTGGAATCAAGTCCCACATCGGGCTTCCTGCTCAGCAGGAAGCCTGCTTCTCCCTCTCTCACTCCCCCTGCTTGTGTTCCCTCTCTCGCTGTGTTTCTGTCAAATAAATAAAATCTTTTAAAAAAAAAGCTTTATAAACTTGAGTAAGGAAGGTATATATACAAATAACTATAGAGATTATGCAGAATTATGTAAATGATATGATAAAAATATTTGTGGTCAATGAGTAATCAATCATTACAATTATTTTAAGATTTTTCTCTATTTCCCATGAATAGCCCTCATTATTTTTAGAGCATGTACTAACTTAATAAAGACCCATTTACATATAATAAGTTTGAGGTTCTATGTTATAGGTTATAAAATCAATGAATCCAAGTAAAAGAAAATTCACACTTAGTTTTGCAGTGCCCAACTTAAGAAATTTAATCATCAAAATAAAATGTTAAGGAAACATACAGAGCAGAATTGGAACTCCAAATAAAGAATAAAGTTATTACTTCCTTTATAAGTTAAATGTGCATGTAGAGTTAATTAACTTAATCAGGATCAATAATAGAATAGAATAATCAAATAAAAATTCTGCCCACCCCAATTTTAAAAACTATAGTTGCTGCTGAATTTTGTTGTTTTTTTTTAGGATCAACTTTTCCTGGACATTTGCTTTTAATTTTTAATTTTATAGCCTCAGATTAACTTAATTATTTGGGCACCTTAATCTTGTCATTTCAAATATACCCTTATGGGTCTTTATTGATATTATTTCTATTAAGATGCTTAATAAAAATTAATCTTCCAAATGTGTGTGTATTCAGTTGTATTGGTTTTGTAGTTTTGACAATAAAGGCAAAGAAATGCTATTAAAATAGAACATTTCATAACTCAGTAAAATAAAAGCCAATTCTATTGATTTGAGTTAAATATTGTTTAGTTTATGATTTACAGGACTATATCTTCTTAAGAAACACACGTGAAGGAAATTAGTTTGAGGCCTTTAATAATTTATTATTTTAGAACATGCAAATGAGGGTATCAGTGGAGCAACTCAAATGGCATAAAATTAACCAAATAAAGAAATAGTTATGCTCAGAGTTTGGTAAAATTTTCAAGTAAAAAAAGGAAATTTGGGCAGGAGTTCATAGTTCAGAAAAGACAGGCATTTTGATAGCAGGAAGATTCTCATTTAAATTTGCTAGTGTGGCAAACTTTAAGAGCAAGGACTCTCTTTTTCTCTATTGTATTCCCAGGACTTTGTCACTAGTGTCTAGAAAATACTGATGCTCAATAAACATATAAAGGAAAGCAAACAAGAAAGAGAGAGAGGAGGAGCAAGAGAAGGAGGAAAAGGATGGGAAGGAGGGAAGAAGAAAGGGAGGGAGGGAGGGAGGAAAGAAGAGAAGGAGGGAGGAAAGGAGGGAGGGAGGGTGTACGAGAAGGGAAGAAAGCGAAGGGATGAGAAGAAGGAAAGAAAGAAAGAAAGAAAGAAAGAAAGAAAGAAAGAAAGAAAGAAAGAAGGAAGGAAGGAAGGAAGGAAGGAAGGAAGGAAGGAAGGAAGGAAGGAAGGAAGAAAGAAAGAAAGAAAGAAAGGAGAGAGAGAAAGAAAGAAAGAAAGAAAGAAAGAAAGAAAGAAAGAAAGAAAGAAAGAAGGAAGAAAGTAAAGGAAGAAGGGAGGAAGGGAAGGAAGAAGGGAGGAAGGGAAGAGAGAAAGGGAGAGAGAAGGAAAGGCATAACCCAGGTTAGTCTCTGAACTAGAGAATGCAATAAATTGATACATTAACACATCAAATAAAATGATCAACTTTATTAAACTTCCAGTTTAATGCATCTGGAATTTCTACATCAACCTGCTTTAAAATGCAAGCCACTCAATATTACTTCTCTAAAGGACAGAGCCTTCACAAATGCTATAAGAAATAATCATTGAGATATAATTTCCTTTAGTTAATAAGGAGTGAGTGTATAGTTAAAGCATTAATTGTGTGTAGCGGGTCAAAGAAAGATATTTTAATATGTCTTTTATTTGAGGTCCATTCCATTTGTTATGTAGATGACCGTGTATCCTTCTGTTAGAGCTTCTTTTTATTTTTTTCACAAAATGTAAACTATTTAATTCTGATTTTTAAAGAGCAAAATAATTTACTATATTGAAACAGCCTATTCATCATATAAAGCATTTGATTCTGTCACCTCGAGTGCTTGTTAAATCACTTCCAGCTGCTACAATCAAGGACCAGGTACTTCTAAGGTCTGGCACTTTCTGAGCTCTATTACACCTTTAAGTATGATTCTTCAATCCAATTCTAGCCTTCATAATAATCAAGTGCCCACTCCAGTTAACTTCAAGGCAACTGGGAACTTACGATTCTCCATATATGTCTGTATCTGATTTTCAATCAGACCTCTTCATCCAAAACCTGAAAGGTTCTGAATATCTATGAAGTAGTATAGTAACATTTTTACTTAAAGCAGTGTCAAGAGCAGCATCATTGAAATAAAAGTTTGGCAAGGAAACTAATCTATAAAAGTAATATTTCTCCAAACCAAGAAGGAAGTAAGTTAGCGATAGAACTGAGAAGTGATGTATTCTGTGATTGTATCTACATGAATCCATTGATTAAATACTTTTGTATCAAGGTAGAATTTAATGTCATTTAAAATACAAGAAGAAAAGGACAAATTCCATGTCTAAGGATCTATATCCAAACAAGTTCATTTGTTCAACTAATATTTATTTAAATATTTATTTAACATCTATTAGGACTGTTGGTGACACATGCATGCATAAAATAAATACAGTTGAAACATACCCTAAAAGTAACAAAATGGAATTCAGTGATCTTTAAATACCTAGTTCAAACATTCACTTCATTCTTTTCTTTATATTCAAAAAAATCTGTAGTAACTCTAAAGATATAATACACATCCCATAAAATCAACCCTATTGAAGTGTACAATGCAATGGTTTCTTTTAGCATATTGACAAAGTTGTACAACTATCACCACTATTTTATTTCAGAACATTTTCATCACCTAAAACGAAATCTCTTAGTCATTAGCAGTCGCTTCCCATTTCTCCCCAATCCTTCAAACCATAAGCAACCACTAATTTACTTCCAATCCCTCTGGATTTTCCTGTTATAGACATGTCATGTAATTGGAGTCATCAACCTTTCATGAGCTTCCTTTACTCAACATAATGTTTTCAAGTTCTACCCTTTATTCCTTTTCTATGACTAAATAATATTCCATTGTATGGATATACCATATTTGGTTTTCCCATTCCCATTAGTTGTGGCAATTTGTGTGTTGTTTCCACTTTTTGGCTACTATGAATAATCTGATACCCCATAACCAGTTTCTTACATTAATACTGTACATCAGTATTGTACATTTGTCATGATGAGCCAATATATTGATACATTATTATTGACTAATATCTATAAAACTTAATTACCTTCTATTTTTCAGTTCCAGGATCCCACTGGAAACACAATATTATATTTAATTATCATGTCTCTTTAGGTTCCTTTTGGCTGTGACACTTTCTCAGACTTTCCTGTTTTTGATAACTTTGGTCCATAGTTTTCCTATCTTGAAATGTCTTTATCTGGTTTTAATATTAAAGTTGACCTTATTGAATGACTTAGAAAGTATTCTTTTTACTTCATTTTTCTGGAAAACATGGAGAATTTGCCTTATTTCTTTGTTGGAATTTACTAGTGAAATAAATTGGACTGAATGCTATACCTTTTTTTTTGAGGATTATTATTTATTGGTTAAATTTATTTAATAGTTATAGAGCTATTCTGGTTATCTGTTTCTTCTGTGTGAATTTTAAAACCTTGTGTCTTTTAAGAACTTGGCTGTCAAATTTGTAGACATATAGTTACTGATATTTTTATATTAGAAATTTCATGGGCTCAATTGTGATAACCCATCATTTCTTTCTGATAGTGGTCATTTGTGTCTTCTGTTTTTTTCCTTGATTAGCCTGAACAGAGGTTTATTAGATTTTTCAATATTTTCAATAATCAGCTTTTAGTTTTGTTGATACATATATTTTTTTTCTTTTTGGCCTGTGTCAATTTCATTTATTTCTGTCCTGATTTTTATTATTTCTTTTATTCTTGCTTTCATCTTATATTGCATTTTTTCCCTCCACTTTCCTAAGGTAGAAACTTAGGTTATTGATTGTAGGTCTTTCATTTTTTAATTAAATTTCCCTCTAAGCACTATTTCTGTTACATCCTAAAACTCCTGATAAATTACATTCTAATTTTCATTTTAATTCATACATTGATTTCTATTTTAATTCCATTGTGTTCTAAGCTTATAGTTTGTATGATTTCAATTGGTGGGCTTTATGGTCAGTATATTGTCTATCTTGGTGAGCATCCTATGAGGTTTGGGAAAATGCATTCTGCTTTTGGTTGGTTGGAGAACGCTTTAAATGTCAGTTGTATGTAGTTGATTGAAAATATAGTTCAGGTCATCTATATTCACACTGATTTTGTGCTCTTCGATTTATCAGTTACTTACAGAGGGTTGTTGATGTCTCCAACTATACTAGTGGATTTGTTTATTTCTCCTTTTACTTCTGTCTTTTACTTGTTGCCTCATGTGTTTTAATGCTCTCATTTAGGGAATGCACATTTAGGACTCTTATGTGTTATTTATAGAATTAACCCCTTTATTATTATGTAATACCTTTCTTTATTCTTGTTGCTTTTCCTTGATCTGAAATTGTTTTGTCTGAAGTATTATAGCTACATTGGCTTTCTTTCAATTAGTGTTAATATTGGAGGTTTCTTTCCATCCTTTTACTTGTAACTTACAAGTCTTTACATTTAAATGCTTTCTTGTAGAAAACATGTCATTTGTTTTTTAAATCTACTCTGACAATATGTCGTTTAATTGATATATGTAGACTGTCCAAATTTAAAGTGATTATTAATGTACTTTAAAAAAAAAAAAACATTTTATTTATTTATTTGACAGAGAAACACAGCGAGAGAGGGAACACAAGCAGGGGGAGTGAGAGAGGGAGAAGCAGGCCTCCTGCCGAGCAGGGAGCCCGATGCAGGGCTCGATCCGGGATCGATCCGGGGTCTCCAGGATCATGACCTGAGCTGAAGGCAGTCGCTTAATCAACTGAGCCACCCAGGTGCCCCTATTAATGTACTTTTTAAATATCTACCATGTTTAATTGGTTTTTATTTTTTGTATTTGCTCTTTATTTCCCCTGTTTTTTACCTTCTTATATTTTAATTAGATATTTTATTCAAAAATTTTTTTAAAGATTTATTCATTTATTAGAGAGAAAGAGAGGAGAGAAAGAGTGCAGGTGGGGCAGGGGCAGAGGGAGAGAATCTTCTGGCAGATTCCCCACTGAGCTCAGAGCCAGACATAGGACTTGATCCCAGGACCCTGAACTAAAACCAAGAAATGGACACTTAACTAACTGAGCCACCCAGGTTCCCCAACTGAATATTTTATATGATTCCATTTGATCTCTTCTTTTAGAATATCTATTATACTTATTTTTATAATTTTCATAATTCTTGCTCTAGAGTTTACCATACACATAACTAAATAATTTAAGTCTACCTTAAATTATACTTCAAATAACACTATATGGTTTCATATGGAGTGCAGTTATCTTTTAACCAACTCCTTCCTCCCATTCCTTATAAAATTGCTGTCAATTGTTTCATTTAGATATAAGTGATTATAATCACCCATTATATTATTACTACTTTTAGTTTGAACAGATATTTTTTAGATCAGGGTAAGTGCAAAAAACCAGAATTTTTATATTTTCATTTATTCTCTGCTGCTCTTCCTTTGTTTATGTAGATCCAAGTTTCTTCCTGTATCTCATTTTTTTTTTCTGTCTAAGAACTTCTAACATTTTGTGCAGGGCAAGTTTGTTGGTGATGAATTTCCTTAATTAATGTTTGAGAAAGTATTTCCTTTTCACTTTTAAATGATACTTTTGCTGGATATAGAATTCTAGGTTGATTTTGGTTTTCTTTCAACACTTTAAATGTATTTTCTACTCTTTTTAAATTGTTTCTGAGAAAAATTCCTCTGTAGTTACATCCATGTTATTCTATAAGTATTTTTTTTAAGCTGATAGCTTTTTAAAAGATTTTTTTCTTTGTCTCTGAATTTCTGTTGTTTGAATATAATATGGGTAGAGTTTGGGGGAGTGTGCTTGTTTTTCATTTATTTTACTAGTTGTTCTCTGAGCTGGGTCTGTGGTTTGGTGTCAGTCATGAATTTTGGAAAGTTCTCAAATATTGTTACTTCAAATATTTCTTCTGCTCCTTTCTTTATTTCATTCCAGTTTTGTATATATCATCCATTGAAATTGACCCATAGCTATTGGATATTCTGTTATGCTTATGTTTTTTTTTCTATGTATATCAATTTTGCATGTTTTTTACTGATACTTTTCTCAGCTTTATGGGATTTATTGATGTGTTATCAAAAGCATTCTTTATTTCTGATACAGTGTTTTTTATTTTCAACAATTACTTTTTATTTTTTCTTAGTGCTTCCTTCTCCCTGTTTATTTTACTCATATATCTTGCATGTTGTCTGATTTTCCATTAGCTCTCTTATTAATCATAGCTATGTTAAATTGCCTGTCTGGTTATATCTGAGTCTGGTTCTGACATGACTTCATCTTTTAGATGGCTTTATTTTCTTTCTTTTCTTTTGGCATACATAGATACCAAACTAAACATGTTGTATTGGTTTATGGGAACCGAGATATATAAGCCTTTAGTGTGAGGATATGTATTAATCTGGCTAAGGGTTAGAATGTGTTTTACACTTGTTATAGTTCTAGATGACAGAAACTCTGAATTTCTACAGTGCCCCTGTTTTTTAATTCCTCTCTTTACTTGGACTTTCCTTTGCATTCCTCTTCAACTAGAAATATTGTGTTTTGCAGTACCTTCAGCTGTAATCCATTGTTAATATACTAAATCCCTACTGGAGTGAAGCTAATGTATGGGGAAGGGTTATTATTCTACAGTTTTCCTATTAAAGCTGTTTAGTGGTCTGTGTCTCAGGGCTGTGACTTTCACAACTGTTCCTGAAGTGGCACAGGCCCTTGTTGGACTGCAGTGTTCACATCTATTTCCATGAGGCCCCAATTCATTTTGACTGTGTGGTGCTTTTTGTTTTTTCCTCTCTCAAATGAGACAGAATGACTAAAGGGTCCTGGAGTGGAAAGAATGAACTTCTGTTGATTTAGAACAAAGCTCTAGCCAACGGTTTTTCCCTGGAGAGTAGGCCTTTTTTTTTTTTTTTTTTTTTAAAGAAACTTCTAGGCACATTTAACAATAAATACTCTTATGTTATCCTGTAAAAGTCATAAGGGAGCATTCTCACTGTTTTATCTTGAGAGACTGAGGGGTTTCCTTCATATAATGCTCATGAAAGTCTGGGGGTGCCTAATATTGAAATCCCTAGGAATTTCTCACTCTTAGGCTTGTCCACTCTTAGTCTCAAGCAATTCATCAAAATTACCAATTAAGTGTTTCACTAAGTATTTAGTCATTTACTTTCAGTTTGCCCACCATTTTTCCTGTTTTTAAGGTAGGAGTGACAACTTCAAAGCTCTCTACATGTAGGGCTGAAATAAGAAGTCTAGAGAATGATTTTTAAGAGTAGCCAATGTTATAACATGTTTATATAATTGTGGCACTATATTAGAAAAGTAAAAAATTGAATGTGAAGGACAGAAAAAATTGCCAAAGAAAGTGAGGTCCTTAAATAGGTGAGTGGGGTTACGATCAAGTTCATAGGGAGAGAGTCTGGTTCTAGATAGGAGTTCAGATAATGCATTAATTGAATTGTATCTCCCAGAAAGATGTAGTCTTAACCCTGGATACCTGTAACTATGACCTTATTTCAAAATTATGTCTTTGCAGATGATCAAGATGAGATCATTATGGTGGCCCTAACCCAATATTAACTGTATTTTTATAAAAATGGGAAATTTAGGGACAAATACACAGGGAGAATATCATGTAAAGATGAAGGCAGAGATTGGGCTGACACATGTATAAGTCAAGGAATAACAAAAATTTCCAGTAAGCTACCAGAAGTCAGGAGAAAATCATGGCAGCATTTCTTCATCATAGCCCTCCAAAGGAACTGGACCAAGGAACAGGACATCCTGACCTCAGATTTTTAACCTCCAGAACTATGACAGAGTAAAATTATGTTATTTAAACTACAGTTTGTGGAATTTTGTTATAGCAGCTCATGGAACTGCTATACACAGTAACAAGAGAGAAAATATATTCGCCAGAGTTTGTAGGTGGGGTGGTGGGATGGAAGAAGTGTGTGGAAGTTGTCTTCTAATTATTTTTATTTTCTTAAGGAAGAAAGTAGCAAAGTCATATGTTAGGAGTGAAGATGGAAATGTTTTTAAAGCAAACAGTGGGTATGAAGTAGACATCTGTGAGACTGAGTGGAGATAGATATGGGAAATATAATGGAAAGCCAGCTTGATGTTAGTGATTTGAATTTATAGTGAGAATCCAGTAATCAAGTAGGGAAATGTGACTGAAATTAAGAAAATTATGATGACCTCTATAACAATAGGTTATATTTTGAAGGTTAGATTTCAAAGATATATATAAAAGGCATAACTACATTTATCTGGTGATGGAAAAGAGTGAAGGAATGAAAATTAAGAATTAAGAAAGCTAACTGGGCTTTTAACATGATGAAATAATTAACTGAGAATAGCAAACAGAAGGAAGAAAAACAAAAACGTTCAGTTTTAATCCTGTTTTCATTTTTAACTTTACTGATGTTATACCACATCAGGTGCCTTATATATTTAAATCAGTTGTTTGAACAAAATTCATTCATTGGCCAAATTACCAAGTAAGGCTCAACAGCATTTTATTAATAAGCTAATAGAATTCACATCTACTACTTTGTTATTTATGTAAAAATAGAAACTCTAATTACTTGGTTTTTATTTTTAAACACTATCTGCACATAAGCACAAAAAGTCGGTCCATCAACACTTTTTGGCAGAGGTTGATTTGACTCAATATTTTTTCTAACTTCTGGTTCATAGGGATTTAAAAATGTTATCAGCCAAACATTTGAACCAGAAGCTCTGTGAAAATTCAAGAAATCACAGGCATAACTTTATGTGTGTGGGAGTAAGTGTAACTGAAGACCCAGCTGTCCTATATAACAATGAGTTTATCCTTTTTTCCAATGATAATTCCTCTGTATTAATAAGATACCATCCTAGGCAACATGGCATTCCTTAGGGTAAGCTATTTTATCTCCAGTCATTGGATATAATGGAGAAAATTTTTTTGATTCCTTGATAATCCTATATAATATTTTTAGAATTATCTATGCACAATTAAGAAATAGTTCTTCATTTCATTCTCATTTTCATCTGCCTGAACATGCTAATATGTTGTAATTTAAAGATAACAAAAGGAGCTTATATTAAGGTCATTGCTTAATTATTAATATAAATGTATTTTATCCATTCTTTGCTATGTGTAAGGCTATTTTAAGTAATTTACACTTTCCCCTAAAGATAATGGAAAGTTATTGAAGAAGAAAAGTAGGAAAATCAATTGATTATCTAGCAGTAAGAAATCACCCCAAAACTTCGTAGCTTAAAACAATGACTTTATATCAAGATTCTATGGGTCAGCAGTTTAGTCTAGACTAAGTGAGTGGTTTTTTGTTCTTGTTATTGTTCTTGGTCATGCGTCTGCTCTGAGCTCAGAGTCGGCTTTGCTGGTCTTGTCAAGAGTCCCTGAATTGTCTGGGTTTTAATTCAGCTATGTTCCACATCTGTTATCCTCTAGGAGGCTGGCCCAAGTCAGAGGCAGAGGTCTCAAAAGAAGTAGCAGAAGTATGCAGTCCTATTGAGACACGAATTCAGAATTAGCTTGTTATCACTTCTATAGCCTGTTGGCTAGAGCAGGTCAAGGTTAAGGAATAGACTCCTCCTTTGATAGGAGAAGCTATAAATTCACATTCCAAAGGGTGCAAATATAGGGACAGTGGAGAAAAGTGGAGATATTTTTATAAGCAATATACCACAGAGACTGATATAAGACCCACATTTTAGATAAAATGTTCTGGCTTCAGTGAGGAGAGCAGATTGGAAGAAAGCAAGATATTATCTATTATTCCAACCACAGGTATATTTCAGGACTTAATATTTCCTTTAAAAGAAATTTGCTGGACGTCTGGGTGGCTCAGTGGGTTAAAACCCCTGCCTTTAGCTCAGGTCATGGTCTCAGGGTCCTGGGATTGAGGCCTAAGTCAGGCTCTCTGCTTCCTCCTCTCTCTGCCTGCCTCTCTGCCTACTTGTAATCTCTCTCTGTCAAATAAATAAATAAAATCTTTAAAAAAAAAAGAAAGAAATTTGCTATATGGAAAAAGTTATATTTTTATGTGTTCTTTGTGTGTAGCTGTTGTTGAATTAAAAATAAATGTATCCTTGGGGTACCTAGGTAGTTCAGTCAGTTGACCATTGATTCTTGGTTTCAGCTCAGGTCATGATTTCATGGGTACTGAGACTGAGCCTCACATAAAGTTCTGTGCTCAGTGGTGAGTCTACTTGAAGATTCTCTCCTTCTGCTTCTTCCCCCGACTAAAATAAATAAATAAATCTTTAAAAAAATAAGTGTATCTTCAAAAAATATTAGCAAATGGAATCCAACAGAGTGTCTAAAAACACTTATACCATGACTAAGTTGAATTTACTCTTGGAATGGCAGGACGGCTCAACATATTAAAATCAATCAAAATAATACACTGCATTAATAGACTAAAGGACAAAAAACACATGATAATCTTGACTGATGCAGTAAAAGCATTTTATAAAATTTAATATCTTTTCATGATAAAAAATATTCAACAAACCAGGAATGGAAAGAAAGTATTTCCACATGATAAGGGTTATGTATGATAAACCCACAATTAACATCACACTCACTGATGAAAACCTGAAATCCTTTCCTCTAAGTTTAGAAATAAGACAAAAATGCCTGATTTTTCCTCTCTTATTCAACACAGTACTGAAAATTCTAGCCAGAGAAGTTAGGCAAGAAAAAGAAATAAAATGTGCTCACACTGGAAAAGAAATACAATTATATATGTTTGCAGATGATATAATTTTATATGTAGAAAATCCTAGAGTTACACACACACACACACACACACACACACACTCCAAAAACAAACAAAAGCACTGTTAGAGCTAATAAGCGAATTCAGCAAAGTTGCAGGATAAAAATAATAAAACATCCCTAGCCAAGGATATAAAATAATCATGTACCCCAAAGTGAAATTTTTGTTGAAAGAAATTAAAGAAGGTACAAATAAAAGGAATGACATCCATGTTCACCTTAATACTAAGGAACCATCATTATCCAAAACAATATACAGATTTAATGCAATCCCCATCAAAATCCCAGCATGTATGTGGAAGTAGAAAAATCTGTCTTGTAATTCATATGAGATCTCCAAATAGCAGAAACTATCTTGAAAAGAAAAAGTTGGAGGTCTCACATTTCCTGATTCAAAAACTTACTACAAAATCAGACTAATATAAACTATGTAGTATTGGCATTAAGAGAGACATAGATAAGTGGAAATTAATAGAGTACCAGAATTAAGCCTTGCATGTATAGTCAAATGACTTTCAACAAGGTTGCCAAGACCATTCAAGCAAAAAGGATAATATTTTTGGGAAATGGTGCTGGGAAAACTGAATATCTACATGCCAAAAAAAAAAAAAAAGTAAAATAAAGTTGGGATCTTCCATTACACCATATACAAAAATTAAAATAGATAAAAGACCTAAATTCTTTCAGAGCTAAAACTATACAACTCTTAGAAGAAAATACTGGGGAAAAATCTCACACTGGGAAAATTATAACATTGGATTTAGCAATTATTTCTTGAATATGACACCAAAACAGATGAAAAAAAATACATGAATCAACTTAAATCAAAATTTAAAACTTTTGTGCATCAAAGCGTGCTACCAACAAAGCGAAAAGGCATCTCAAGGAGGGGGGAACAAATTTGAAAATCATATTTAGTGTAAAAGATTAAATTCAGAATAACTAAAGAACTCTACAACTCAATAACCACAAAAATATGATTTAAAAATGGACAAAGTGTTTGAATAGATATTTATCCAAGAAAGACATAAAAATAATGAGTAAACACATGGAAAGATACTCAACATTATCAATGGTTAAGGAAATGCTAGTCAATATTAAAATGAGGTACCACTTCATGCCGGTTAGTGTGGCTATCAAAAACAAAATGAAACAAAACAGAAAATAGCAAGTGTTGGCAAGAATGTGGAGAAATTGGAACACTTATGTTTTGCTGGTGGGACTGTAAATTAGTGTAGCCTCTATGGAAAATAGTGTTAAAATAGAATTCAAGAAATTAAAGTTAAAATAGAATTACCATATGATCCAGCAATTTAATTTATCTTTGTATGTCCAAAAGAATTAAGAGCCAGACCTCAAATAATTATTGTACATCCAATAGCCAAAAATTAGAAGCAATCCCATGTTCACTGACAGATGAATAGATAAATAAATGTAGCTATACAGTGTCGCTTGGATAGCTTGATTGGTTGAGCTTCCAACTCTTTTTTTTTTTAAGATTTTATTTATTTATTTGACAGACAGAAATACAGCTAGATAGGGAACACAAGCAGGGGGAGTGAAGAGGGAGAAGCAGGCTTCCTGCCGAGCAAGGAGCCCAATGTGGGGCTTGATCCCAGGTCTCTGGGATCATGACCTGAGCGGAAGGCAGTCGCTTAACCAATTGAGCCACCCAGGTGCCCTGAGCATCCAACTCTTGATTTTGGCTTAAGTCATGACCACAGGGTCATGAGATCAAGCCTCACTTCTCAGAGTCTGCTTGGGATTCTCTCCCTTTACCCCCCCTCACTTTCTCATTCTTTCTCTCTCTTTAAAGTAAATAATACATAAAAGCTTTTAAAAATGTAGACATATATGTAATGGAATTATTATTCAACCACATACTACAACATGGATAAACCTTGAAGACATTATGCTAAGTGAAAGAAGCCAGTTATAAAATGATAGAGTATGATTCCACTTAAATTTGGCACCTAGAGTAGTCAAATTGGTAGAGACAGAAAGTGAATAGTGTCTACCAGGATAAGGGAGAGGAGTTATGGGGAGTTCTATTTAATGGGCACAGAGTTTTAGTTGGAGAAGTTGATAAAATTCTGGAAGTGATTGGTGGTGATGATTGAACAACAATGTGAATGTGCCTAATGCCACTGAACTGTACACTCAAAAAAGGTTGAAATGGTAAATTATATGTTTTGCGTATTTAACCACAATAAAAAAAATGTGAAAAAAAAGCATATTTTTAACTACATAGAAATTTTTGCTAAGTTCAACCTTAGGCAAGTCTTCAGCAATCCAAGAGTAAGTATGTATCAAGTCTTAGAAAGAGACTTGAGGTAAATTCTAAATATATTGTCACTTCTGCCTACTGGTCTGGATCTGAAAAGTGAATTTTTTTTTTTTTCACTCCACTGTTATCTGTCTTGACAATATGACCTCATTTATCCCTGAAATGAGTGGAGGTTGCATGTGTTTCAGAGTGCAGGAGAAATAAAGGGAATCATGTGGTTCTGATGATACTTTTCCTGCTACAGTGTGACTGTCACGTTCCAGGCTAGTGACTAGAGTCTTGATCCCACCCTACAGAGAATGTGAAGGACTATGGCTGCCCTGAAATGGATATAATCTTGAGCATGAAAAGTTGCTGAAAGGCACTGAGATTGCAGGACCATTTGCTACTACAGCATAGCCAAGATTACACTGACTAATGCAGCCTAAGATAAGGAATTAGTTTTAAGAACCTAGTATATTGGCTTTATTCATCTTTATTTGACTTTTATCTTTTGTATCAGGAACTGGAATTTTTTTTTTTTTTCAGTTTCAATGTACCAAAATTCACATTCCAGGGTTCTAGCCAGACACAGGGGATGGCTAGCTCTCTGAATTTATTTTCCAATTCTGAGAACATTTGATAGACCTCAGTTGTGTTTAGTATAGATAGCTGGTATAACCCCAGGACAATTGATGGAGTGTGATGCTGCCATTTAACACAAATATGGCTGCCAGGTATACGTCTCTGTTTGTAGGAAGTGGCAATATCTGTAGACTGGATAGGCATCCAGATATTTTCCACTGTATCCCACATAACCATTTGTACAACGAAGAGAGAGAATAAAGGAACTCATAAGAATCTAAAAATGCTTGTGGTTGATCCTATAACCTCAACTAAGCAAAGGAAGCCAAAGATCTTAAATATATTCTAGTCACACATCGATAACTTAGAATTTAGAATTTAGATACAGTTTAGAATAACCAACCCTCAACCTCTTATTAGCTGTATATAGTAAACAAAAATACATTGAATCAAGATGCCTTGAGTTCCTTTCTACCAAGTAACAAAATCAACAGTGTTCCATTGTTTGATTTTTTTTTTCCCTCTTCTGACTAGTTTGAGATGTTTTGTGAAGATAAATATGTAAAAAGTTATTTATACTTTTTTGGCCCTAGTAAATTTCTTTTAGATACTATTTATTTTACTTGAAATGTTTATATAACTCTCAAGATTTAATAAAGGAAAATGTATTTTTTTACCAGAAATATCTGTATTCTTTAATTTAAAAAAACTTTGGCGATTATAATAAAAGTAGCATAAGATTTGTCTTAATGACTTCAATTGTTAAAATCTCTAATGCCCAATTGTTATTGCTTACTATTGTTTTAAAAATAGCCATTTATTTATTTTTGTTTTTATTTTTAATAATTTATTTTATTTTATATTTTCAGTGTTGCAAGATTCATTGTTTACCTACCACACCCAGTGCTCCATGCAATATGTGCCCTCCTTAATACCCACCACCAGGCTCACCCATCCCCTCACCCCTCCTCCCTTCCAAAACCCTCAGTTTGTTTCTCAGAGCCCGAAGTCTCTCAGGCTTCATCTCCCTCTCTGATTTACCCCAATTCACAGTTTCTTTCCTTCTCTTAATGTCCTCTATATTACTCCTTATGCTCCACAAGTAAGTGAAACCATATGACAATTGATTTTCTTTGCTTAGCTTGTTTCACTCAGCATAATCTCCTTCAGTCCTGTCCATGTTGATACAAAAGTTGGGTATTCATCCTTTCTGATGGAGGTGTAATATTCCATTGTATATATGGACTATATCTTCTTTATCCATTTGTCTGTTGAAGGGCATCTTGGTTCTTTCCACAGTTTGGTGATTGTGGCCATTGGTGCTATAAACATTGGGGTACATATGGCCCTTCTTTTCACTACATCTGTACCTTTGGGGTAAATACCTAGTAGTGCAATTACAGGGTCATAAGGCAGCTCTATTTTTAATTTTTAAGGAATTTCCACACTATTTTCCAAAGTGGCTGCATCAACTTGCATTCCCACCAGTAGTGTAAGAGGGTTCCCCTTTCTCCACAACCTCTCCAACACTTGTTTTTTTCCCGTCCTATTAATTTTGGCCACTCTGACTGGTTTAAGGTGGTATCTCAATGTGGTTTTGATTTAAATTTCCCTGATGGCTAATGGTGATGAACATTTTTTTCATGTATCTGTTAGCCATTTGTACGTCTTCTATGGAGAAGCATCTATTGATAAAAATAGCTATAGAAAGGTTTATGGGTCTTATGTGCTTCAACTTGCTGTTGAGAATCTGGCATACCATTCAATTTCTACTTTTTAGATAATATTATTTCATGTATAAATAATCATGAGTGCTTATCCATTACCATTACTACTTCTGTAATGATGGAAATATTCTTTATGTTCAATGCCCAAGCCACTAGCTACTTGTAGTTATTAAATATTTGAAATGTGGTTACTATGACTGACAAAATAATTTCAATTAAAAAAATTTAAACAACTACATAAAGTTAGTGGCTATTATATTAACCAGCAGAGACCTGGATCTAAATCTTGATAACTTGGAAAATACACTGGATTATTTCGTGCTTTTTTATTTCTGAATATGATCTAAATCAGTGGTCTAAATGACACACTAATATTAGATAAGGAGAAAAGGAGTTACAAATAAATATTTTAAGCCTATACTATAAGATTGATTTTAATGAGAAAGACTATAGAAAAGTATTTTTAGGAATATAGAAATAAGCATTTTCTTGAAGCTGACACATTTAGGTATAATCAAATTATAAAAAACTCAAAGATTATAGTGGGAAACTATAATTATAAAAACTGTAAATGCCACAAGTTTTTATTTGGTAAAATTAAAGAAATCACAGTGCAAAATTAACATTGTAAAAAATATACCAGATACATATAAGTGAGTTACAAGGGTAATTTTTTAGATTAATATTAGAACATAGTTCTCGGGGCACCTGGGTAGCTCAGTTGGTTAAGCGACTGCCTTTGGCTCAGGTCATGATTCCAGAGACCTGGGATCGAGTCCCACATCAGGCTCCCTGCTCGGCAGGAAGCCTGCTTCTCCCTCTCTCACTTCCCCTACTTGTGTTCCCTCTCTGGCTGTGTTTCTCTCTGTTAAATAAATAAAATCTTAAAAAAAAAAAAAAGAACATAGTTCTCACCATATAAAATAGAGATTGAATTACCTCTCTCATATAATCAGCTAGTCATTTTTAGGATCAAAATAAAACTTACATTCTTGTGGTGCTGCATTCTTTATATTTCATGTATTTAATTTCTGTAACTAAATTAGTAATGACAGAATAAAATTATATTCTAAGACCTAGCATGTGTGTTATCAGTTACATTGACTTAAAATCTAGTTTTCATAGGATTTGTACTTTGGAAATTTTCTTCAGGAAACACTTGATAATAGGATTTGAAAGATAGGAATGTTTGATAAATATATATTAAAATCATGACTATTTGGGATGAAATATATTACTACTATAAAAAGTGGAAGAAACAGTATCTTGGGTCTTGTATTCCAACCAATAAATCTATTACTGAAAGTCCTCTCAGAAGTCAGAAATATCAAGTAATTTAAAATTTTCAATATGAAAGAATTACACAGAATTAATGCATACTGAATTTATAAGTAAAAATGAAGAGAGTGACAATTTTAAAGGTAAGTTCCTTCTAACATAGAACTTTCATTTGTGTTAAATGAATAAAATATAATTGTTTTTTCAGAAGATCTATATTTGTGGATATCTTTTCTCATGCAAAATGTTGGTCTCATTCTTCTGAAGCCACTTTCTTAAATTATATTGTAAAGGTGATTTGTATAGTAAACAGGCCAGAAATACAGACTTCGTAACTGACAAGTTTGGATCATTTTCCTTGGAAGGCCAAAAGATGGTGCTGCTGTGTAGCTGAGTTATTGTTCCTCAATAATCAATTGCCTTCTGCAATTCACTTCAGTGGCTAAAATGGCGGAAATGCATCTGTCATAAGAGCAAGTGAAACAGGTCTGAAAATGCAGTGAAATGAATCAGGTAACAAATTAACTTACAGTGATACCCAATGATAATTGGACTTAGTGAAAACTGACAGTTGCCTAGTGGCAAAGAGATTGGTAGTCTCTTTTTGTGTTACATGTGGACATTTCTGAGAATTCAAGTTAAACGCTCCTTGTGAAGAAGTTATAGGTTAGAGGAGCAGCAGGAAGAAATAGAGAGAGAAAAAGAGAGAGAGACTTTAAAGAAATTGTCATCTTATGAGGACAACCTAATAAGTCAAGTATTAATATTTCCATTTTAATAATTTAGTAACTTTATAATCTCAGAGTAAACCTCAAAATTATTTTTCCTTCCAAAATTATTAAAGTTTATTTATAATTAACATTAAACTGTTATTCATTGTAGTAACTACATTATGCAGTTAGCCTTTTCTTATTTTAATTCTTTAATTTTAATTTTATACTTCATCATATCAAAATATACACATATTCTTAAAAGTCCAACACTTTATAAGGTTTGTAATAGAAATTAAAAAAAAGAAACTTCTTTACACCTCAACAACACCAAATGTCTGCTCGTCAGAGGATGCCTTTTACATGAAAATTTTATTTCTGTATTTTGTTAGTATCTTATATTTTTAAATGACATAATTATTTTCTTTTTTTCCTTGATTTTCCTGTGTTAGATGTATCTATTCACTTCCTGCTGCAGGTTTTCTATTTACCCCCCATCATACACATGTCTTTCTCTATTTCCCCAGTATTGTTATAGCCATAGTTTTTTTGTTAAATAGATAATATTGTTTGTATTATGAAAATGTGAACATTATTCACAAACAAGCAATGCAGTACGCTAGGGTTACATTTAATTTCTGTATAACTTTGTGCTTTTTAGAAGATTATACTCTATAATGGTTTTCTTAATACTTAGTATCTATCACTATAAGAAGTTTATAATTTATCCCCAAAGCCCATTAAAGTATTAATTTCCTCTCCACACATTTAAACACATTATCTGTATAGTTATTATAGTATTAATTATTGTCACCATGCTGTATATTAAATCTCCAGAACTTATTCATCCTCCATAACTGAAACTTTGTACCCCTTTCTTTTTTTGGAGGAAGTTGTTGAGAGGATATGACCACCTACTAAATCTCGACACAATCCAGGCAATCAAAAACCTACTCCTCCATCCTTGAAATGTGTGTTCCTCTTGCCTTCCATGCACTAGAAGTTTCTCCAAGGATATAACTTTGAGACAGTAATGTATTGTTGAGATGTATGCCTGGATGATATAAATGGCTGCACCCAGTTAAGGCATCTATATGAACTTTTTTAAAAAAGATTTTATTTATTTATTTGGCAGAGAGAAACACAGCGAGAGAGGGAACACAAGCAAGGGGAGTGAGAGAGGGAGAAGCAGGCTTCCCGCAGAGCAGGCAGCCTGATGTGGGACTCGATCCCGGGTCTCCGGGATCATGACCTAAGCGGAAGGCAGTCACTTAACCAACTGAGCCACCCAGGCGTCCCAAGGCATCTATACGAACCTTTAACATTCTGGTGGGCAGATGTAGAGATCCACTCATCTTGCAGCTGCCAAAGACAAGCCTCCTAAATGAGTTCCCTTGCTGGGTAAACTTGGCATCTATCAGTCTGGAGTGACCTGCCTTACTTCAGTTTCTCCATATACAGGGCTAGTTTGTGAACCAATAGTAAGCCAGCCAGGAGACCAAAGAAATGGGCCTTGGGAAAGAGGCATCCATTGGGGGAAATCCTGCCCTGGCCATCAGCTCTCCATGGGGAGGAGTTCCCATAGATCAGAAGCCTGTGGACTGCCACCTGCTTTTAAGTACTTGTTTGAGGAACTGGGCAGAGAGAAAGGTGGCAGAGAGCAAGGCTAAAGCACAGGTTAGAAAGTTGGAAGAAGAGCTGAGGTTAAAGCTCTTACTCCGATAGCTTCAGGGCAACAGATAAGGTGGGAGAGCAGGATGATCAGTTAGAGACCGCGGTGTGCTCTTCTGTGGAGCTAGGAGGGTGCAGGCTGACACAGATGAAGATCTGAACATTTGTGACAAAGCCTGATAGGACGCTAAGAGGTGGAAACCGTGGGAGGGTGAGGAGAGGGAAGAGGAGGTGTCATGCTGATTGACAATGAGGTGGATGAAAGCCTCCTGCCATGGGACCCCAAACAAAGGAAAGCAAAAGCAAAGCAACCCCAGCCAGCAGGGCAGCTCCAATTCAGGAAACATTCACTATGAGAGAATATACTCCCACTGAGCTTATTGATACAGCTGCCAAGTTCCAGCAAAAGGGCAGCTAAAGTATCCAGGCGTGGTTAGTGCAGCTAAGGGAATATGGGACGGAGCGTGAAGGGAGGAAGAAATGTTGGCATTTCTCTGACCAGACAATAGGCAGAGGAAATGAGCAACATCTTACACACTCAGCCCTCCACTAGTGCCTACATAGTGCTTGGAGGTTCAAGGTTGCCTTATACACTGGATTAGTCTAGCCTGAAGGGAGGTCTGGTCCAATAAGGGGATGTCCCCTAGCATATGAGACCCTGGAAATCTGTAGAAGTACAACAAATTCTTAGGGAGTTGGGAGTGAGATAGGCCATATACATTCCTGTCTTTGAAGGTCATATTGAGCTACCTTCACTGCAAGAATGAAAACTAAGTTTTTCCAATCTACTCCAGCACCCAGTGTAAGATGCTGATTATCCCCGCTGAGCCCAGGCATGGAACAAGACATTTATGATGTTGGGCAATCCATTGTTGATCTGGGGAAGATGGACAAATCCCAGGAATGAGTATGGGCTTGGAAAAAACCTTAGACAGGCTATCCCAATTGGTTCTAAAGGTTCTGGTTAAAGTAACCTAGAAGCAAATGTGTTTTGACCTCATTGCTTCAGGGATTCCATTTGGATAGACAGACTGTGTTAGTTGGCCTATGGAAAGTCGTAAAACCAGAACAATGTTTCAGACCTGTTCCGTCTTCTAGCATTCCTGATGCCCCACCTGCTCCAGCAGGTGCTATTAGGCATGGTGCTTCCCATGCCTTGTGTACAAATGCAGACCAAGACTGAACCCTCACAGCAAGCTCACTATGCACTGGTCCTCCAGAAACAAACAAAGGGTGACTGCTCTGCTTAACACTGAATCTGATGTACTTTAATACATGGTAACCCTCAGAAGGTTCCTGCTTCTCCCAGTGCCATTGATAGCTATGGAGGGCAAACAGTTATGGTCAGAAAGTTCTCTTTGACACTACAAATTAGGTACTCTTTCTCATGAGAATAGGAGGTCTTCATCTCCACAATAACGGAGAACATATTGTACATGGACGATATGTCCATATTGCAATGCGTGCACATGTGTGCCTATTGTGTACAAATTGCAAACCTCTGCTGGTAAATTCAACCTCCCTGTTAGTCTGAGGAAAAATGCCAAATGGGAACCGGTAAGCCTGCTGCCCCCATAAAGGGTGGTACCTGTCAAACAATTATAAATTCCCTAGAGGAGATAAGGTAAACTATGCAAGAACTCCCCCAAGTGGGTATTGTACTTGTCGGGGCCTGTGCGACAATGTAAGCCGAACCTGAGGACAAGGAGATGGGAAAACAAAGACAAAGACAAGATGAAGAACAAAAGAGATGGGGACAGGAGGGACAAAGTGGATGATGTCCAAGCAATGCCGATTTTATTTAGGGTTACAAAGCTTTTTATAGTAGACTGCGCTCAATCGAACAAGGAGCGGTGACAATAACAAGGTTACATGACTTCTATGCATACCCCTGATCATGCCCAAGTCCCATGACCCTGATTCCTTTTGTTCATCTTACACTACATCACTAATTCTTTGAGGAGGTAAACAACAA
The DNA here is from genome assembly GCA_004023965.1 of Spilogale gracilis. NCBI lineage: Eukaryota > Metazoa > Chordata > Mammalia > Carnivora > Mephitidae > Spilogale > Spilogale gracilis. The sequence continues at coordinate 65,027 of PITA01005953.1, forward strand.
AGGAGGTGTGCCTCATGCCCCTAGGCATGATTAAGATCCCCAAATAGTAAAACTGCCTACGTGACTACCGTTGCAAACGTGCTTGCTGCCTCTAGCCTACGTGCACTAGCATTGCTCATTGGGAGCCCGAATGGGCGGGTACCAGGAGTTTCGCTCCTTAACTCTAACTGCCCCGCCACGAACGTCCGAGCTAGTAAGTTCAGAAGCTATACCTCAACTGTTGACACCACTAGCTTCCAGGCTCCCCGCCCAGAGTGCTTTCGTAGCCCAGCATGGCCTGGAAATAAGCCTTATGGCAGATGGCAGTGGGCAGCTGAGAATTGAACTAAGTAGGCCCCCCTCCCATCCATATGGCTGTGCCCAGCATTGCTGCCATCTTGGATACCTTGGCCAGGGTCATAGGAGGGTACTAAGCTGTGCTGGACTTAACAAAGGACTTTTCAGAAAACCCTTGGCACGTGACTCTCAAGATCAATTTGCTGTCGCATGGGAGAGGCAACAATGGACCTTTCACGGGCTTCCCCAAGGTGACCTGCACAGCCCCACCAGATATCATGGGATGGCAGCCCAAGATCTGTTCCTGTTGCCCTTCACTGCATCAGTACAATGGGCCCATTACATTGATGATATGCTACTAACATGTAAAGGTTTGCCTGTTGCAGACCCCTTGCAGGCTTTGTTGGGACACGTGCAAGGGAGAAGATGGGCAGTGAGCCCACAGAAAATTCAGAGCCCAGGCACCACTATAAAGTTTTTAGGAGTCATTTAGTTAGGTAAGGCATGTCTTGTCCCAGAAGCTGTGATCGATCATGTACAGACCTATTCAACCCCTAGGAATGTGAAAGGTACAAGCCTTTATAGGGATTTGGGGTTTGGAAGGACTTTTATCCCCTTCCTGGCACAATGCCTCCATCCTTTATACTCCAGTAAAGAAGGCACATGTGGAACTTGGAATTAGAACAGCAAGCACCTTTGAGAAGGTGAAAGTCTGAGGGAGGCAGATAAAAAGCTGGGCATCTCCCAGGCAGCGCTAGCATTTGAATGAGATGTATCTGTGACTCTAGGAGGTGTGGGTTGGACACTGTGACAGAGACAACAAAAGGAGAGAGTGTCCTTTAGATTTTGGTTCTAGCAGAAATCCTTTCTGCTCTCCTAGAGCTGCAGCTCTTAATGGTGTACACAGCATTCCTCTAGATAGAACCTTCCATGAAAGAATAGCACATCCATGTTCTGCCATGGCTCAAATTCCCACTTTGACTAAGTGGCATGTGTATTTGGGACACCTTTTTGTCTAGAAATGTGGGGGCCATTAGGCCCTGTAAACTATGTAGATTTTCCAGAGACTCCCACTCCTATTTCTCTGGCAGGCCATGAGGTCTATAGAGAGGGAGCAGGGGAAATTCCCACCTGATACACAGATCCATCTAGTCTGGTCAATTTGCCCACAGGGACTGTAGCTGCTCTTCAACTCAGCACTGACACCATGTGGACAGAAGCAGGAGTAAACTGTATGAGCCAGAGGAGTTTGGCGGGTGATGGATCACTCAGTGAGCCCTGGCTGTTAACCATTGGCACTGACAGTTGAGTGTTCTAAAGGGATTGACCCTATGGTTGGATAATGAGAAGCCAAGGGATTAATAATCACAAATAAGCCCTTGATCAGGGGATTAGGGACAAGGTTGTGTAGAAAGACATTTGGGTTCATGTGGAAACTCCTGAGGTTGTTCTCACCATCTTCCACATCCCAGCTCATAAAGCAACACCCCCTGGCAGTCAGGAAGCAGATGTCCTAGTCTGTGTACAAGCCCTAGCAACTGACCTTTTCACAGATACGGCAGACTGGGTGTATTAAAAGAGTGGCTGCCGTCGTGCCTCGGTGGGATGGTATATTGCCAAGGCTGAGGGATTGCCCTTAAAGTCCAGTGCTGTTACAGTGCCATGATAGCCTGTCCTGTGTGTTCTAAACAATGCCCACGGCAACTGCCAAGGAGTCTGGGACCATCCACTGAAGTACTCAACCTCTAACGCAAGCTAATATTGATGTGACCATTTCTAATGTGTGTTGCTATAAATTCCCTCCAAATACTGCTATAGCTTCCTGTCATAAATTTTCTTACATTGTTTTCGTTTTTATGCAATTCAGGGGTTACACATATCATTTTTAAGTATTTATTTGATTTGTGTGCTCTTTAGAAATGTGTTATTTAGATGGCAATTATTTGGGGGGGTGTTTCCAGATATCTTTCAGCTCTTGACTTCTAATTTAATTCCACGATTAGAGAATGTACAGCTTAGAGAATATACAGTGTGTGATTTGAAACTATTTAACATTATTGATATTTATGGCCCAGAATATGGTCTCTCTTGGCAAATAGTCTATGTGTAATTGAAAATAATGTTTTCTAATTCTGTTGGTTGGGGTTATATACTTATAAAAGATAGATCAAATTGTTGGGTAGTGATATCTGAATCTTCTATATCCTTACTGACTTTCTGTCTACTTATCCTGTTAATTATTGGTAGAAAGGTGTTAATCTCTCTGGTTGTAACTATGGAGTTGTCTATTTTCTCTGCTTGTTCTCTTGAGGTTTGCTTCATTTTGAGCTCTGTTATTAGGTGCCTAAATGCCTAGGATTTTTATGCTTTCTTAAATTGACCTCAATCATTATGAAATGACACTATGTAACCCTGGTAATATTTTGTGCTCTAAAATATACTCATCTGATATTAATATGCCCTCTCCACCCTTCTTTTGATTAATATTAGCATAATATACCTTTTATCCTTCTTTATTTTTAATTTACTCATATTTTTATTTTAAAATCTATTTCAGGGACATAAGTCTAGTCTTGCTTTTTAAAAAAATCCAATCTGATAATTTTTTTTTATTCCTGTCCTTATTCTGTTTACATTTAATGTTATTATGCATATGATTGGATTTGTATCTATCAGCTTGCCATTACTTCTTAATATATCCCATCTCTTTGTTTCTTCTTCTTTTTTCCTACTTTTGTATTAATAGAATTAATTTTAAAAAATTTTAGGATTCCATTTTATTTTTTTATTGTTGGCTTATTTTTGTTTTACTGTTGATTGCTTTGGGGAGATTATAGTATACATCTTTAAAAATCGCAGTGTATTTTCAATAATACTATACCACTTCAAGTAGAGTTCAAGAACCATAAGCATTTTTCCAATTCTCCTCTGTCTGCTTTTTTTCAGTTGAACTATTCCTGACTCTGTGTGATCAGATTTCTGGTGTTCAACTCAGGGAGGAAATTCATTCTTGGCTTTCTTTGACTGCTAAATCAGTTACTTTGGACTACTTTGAACTTTATTTGCCTAAGATTTTGTCAGTCATACCTCCTGCCCCATTCATTTTGTTCTTTAGTTAGTATGTCCTTTTAGATATTTCCTACCAGTATTTTAATGGAGCTTTGGGAGAAGATGAATTTGTTTAATCAACAGAAACCACCATTTCATCTTAATGATATGTTTATATTCAGACATACTGCCTTATAGGAAGACAATTTTATAACCTATATGTTGCCTGAATATAATACTTATATTTCCTTTATTGTTCCTTATTCTCAGCACATTTCCATTACTGCCTCGCTATAAGCTCTACTGTGTTTCTAGACTGAGAAGCAAATTTCATTACCAAATACTTAGTATTTACCTTACAGTTTCTTTCTTTCACAGAAACTTGTTTCTCTCTGGACCTTGTTCATTTCCCAAACAAACATTTCAGGGGAATGTCGCTCTTTTTTCATATATTCCTGTTACTGGTAAAGATAGAAGTCAGATTTTTGCCTTGTCTACTGAAGTCTACATCATTTAGTTATACCACCTTTTTCCAATACCCAATGTTGTAGTCATCAACATCTAGATTACTCTCATATTATACATGATTCAAATCCGGGCTTACAGTTTTCCTCTTTACTAATTCATTATTGGTAATGAGAGAGAATCACATTGATATTAGGGTCAGACTCATTAGAGTTGATGTTTAGCTCTGGTGTTTACCTAAAAGATATTGTGATAGGTTATTTGCAATAACCCCAATTAATAGTTTTTATTCAAATATTCTTTCCAATGTGACTTTTCAGAACCTTCAATCAGTGGTGAAGTCTACTTCTCTACCTCTTATATTTGTAGTGGATTTGTGACTTATGTTTGGTCAATAGATATGAGGAATATGAGAGTTTGCCAATTTCTAAGTGAGGCTCAAGGGACCTCTTCCTCAGACCCTGACTTCTGTCATATAACAGACTCAGTAAAGGAGACAGACTACAAAGACCAGAGATGAAGCATCCCAGCTGAGGTCATCTTTGACCAGCCAGACCATAGCCTGCTAGCCAGCTGGTCATAAATACATAGGCAACCCCAGCCAAGATCTACCAAGCTTGGATTAGATCAACAGGACTGCCTACAAAACATTCAGCATTATTGTGCATTGGTTATGGAGCAATTATTTCTATTTGTAGTGTTCTGGAAGTATTACATCAGCAACCCAAGTGTGTAGTTTAATTGTTGGTATTTAATAAATGTACTTACCATTTTATATGTTATTACTCAAAAACACTGCAATACCAAATTTGAAACTTCTTCTGATACCATGGCCTAATTGCCTTCAATACTTCATAACTTCAATAATTTCAATATTTTTTCTTCTTCAACTAGTTTTCAAAGCAACCTTATATCACATTATATCACTAGTTAAAAAATTCTACCAGGACTCAAGCTAGAATATCAAACTTCTGATTACAATCTTCTTTCATTACATTTTTAATGCCATGAAATCAATAGCTATGATAGACTTTCATAATTTTAAGCTTAAAATTGAGTTAAGCTAAATAATATAGGCAAAATATTATAGACAAACAAACAAACACAAAACCCCAAGAGACTGGAGGGAAATTGTCATCTTTGTTGGGTCTGCTTTGAATGACCAAATAAATTTTTTTTTTTTTAAGATTTTATTTATTTGATAGAGAGAAACACAGCCAGAGAGGGAACACAAGCAGGGGGAGTGAGAGAGAAACGAGCTGGCTTCCTGCCGAGCAGGGAGCCCAATGTGGGGCTCGATCCTGGGTCTCCAGGATCATGACCTGAGCCGAAGGCAGTCGCTTAACCAACTGAGTCACCCAGGCGCCCCCCAAATAAATTTTTCATCAGAATTGAATTGTAACGTATATTTCTCCACAAATATTATAATGCAAAACTTACTATGACTAGATATTATTATACTAGATAAGCTTAAAACAGCAAGACTCCAAGTACTAATATTAACTACTGAACCAAATATGTACAGACCAAATAACTGAAGATCACCAAGAAAATAAAAAAAGTGGAGTACTAAAATGACCCTTGAACATAGGTCGATTTAGGAAACACTCATGAGTTTTGTACAATAAAATAGAAACTCCCTGGAGAACTCTTCAAAGCAACTCCACATCTCTGGAAATTTACTAGCCCTGATCTTTTCTGAGTTTACAAACCGACTTTAGGTCAAGAGAAATTACATCTGAAGAAGGCTATGTGTCAATTTCTAACTTAGGCTTAGGAAATCTTGTTTAGTTCTATGTTCTGTTTCTCCCACAATTGTTAATTTCAGTGTGATTTTAGCGAATAAAACCTTAAGGTAAATAACTGCTGATTTATCTTGTGTCCTTCATAATATCTAATAGAAAAGATATCATTTGTTTTAATGTCACATTCTTTTATTCTCACTTGTTTATGAAGAGCGTTTTCTTTATTCTCATTACAATTTTCAGATGTTCAACAATTCTCATTTGTTCAGGCATCAATCTCTTTTTTTTGAAAGTTATTATTTATTTACTGGAGAGAGAGGGTAAGAGAGAGAGAGAGATCACAAGCAGGGGGCAGGAGTAGAGGGAGAAGCAGACTCCATGCTGAGCAGGGAATACCCCCCGCCAATGCAAGTCTTGATTCCAGGACCCTAAAATCATGACCTGAGTTGACCGATAGATACTCAACCAACTGAGTCACCCAGGTGCCCCTATTTTGGGGGGAGGGCATTAGTTGCCACAATAAGCAGTTATTTGACATCAAATGACTTTTTATCTCCTGCTACTTTAGTCAGTTACTTCAAATGCCCCAAGTTGTCTTCCTGCTATCTTACTCCCTTTCCTTCCCCTAAACAAAACTTTTGACTCTGATAACCCTGAATTTATTATCTTATCATTTGCCTGTATTTTCCTACCAAAATTATTACAAAAGTTTTGTATTCTGTGATTTCTTTTTTTCAAGTCCAGCTTACTTTGTTGATGGCTGCAAGCTGCCTTTCACCACCTCCTCATTACTAAAATAGTTATGGTCTGTTTCTTTATCTCCCTTGCTTTTGCACTGATTCCTTTGATCTCTCCTTAATGGAGAGATCTACAGAATCATGTCATTATTTTGTTCTCTCTTTGACTTTATTTTTCATTTATCACTTTTTCTTTGAAATGTTTTTCTTCCTTGGATTTCTCAAGAGGTCAAAATTTTAATTCACCTTTTAATATGTTAAGGATTTGGGATTCTGTGAATGTTCATTCATTACTTTATTAACTTAACAGTAATCTCTTCCATACTTGCTATATGCCACACACTATCCAAGCCTACAGATACATAATTTTGAAAAGGAAAGAAAACTTCATAGATCTCTTTCTATGTCTTATGTAAGGTACAAACAACAAAACAGACCATGACAAAACTCTGTACTAAGAATGATAATAGGGATTTTCAGAGGACCAGCCATGGGACTGTATGGAGTAAACACATAAACCATACTGGAGGAATGGAAGTGATCAGAGGAAAGTGTTTCATTCAAGGCACTGTCATGACATAGAAACCAGTCAGATGACTAAAATTAAGGAGAATTAGGGAGGTGACTGCTTACAAAGATAAGAAAGATTTTAGAATCATTTAGAGACCAACAATAGACGAAAGGTGATTATGACCCACAGAGCTGAAAAAAAGCAGGGAGAAATAGTGTTATTGGAGTCCAGGGGAGCTGGAGCCAGACGAAAGGCCAACTCTTTTGGGAGCTATAGTCATGAGAGTCACAGGTGCAATGCTGAGAGAGAGAATCCCTGAACTCTCTGTTTCCCTGTCCTTCAAATCCCTATCCTTCAATCTGCTATTAATGCCTGCCATTTGCCAAATTGAACTAATAGTGAACTGGGAGGGAGCCCATGGTGTCAAGCACGTGGTGTACTGAAAGGGAAGAGAATTCATGGGTTAGGATGGGGGAAGGTGGCATATTACCAATATAGATTATTTCTCTTGCTAATAATATTTATTATTGCTATTTATTCAAAGAAGAAATTCTCATTTGCAAGATAGAGTAAGCATAAATTTCCATCAGACTCAGTGTCATGAGATGATATCAGACCATTTTATTCTTACCTAGAACCTAAAGGTACTATTACTATCATTTTTCTTCATACTAGTTAGCATGAAAGGGGAAACAAATAATCAAAAAATATAACTGCTATGCTCCCTTACTTTTTCTGGTCATGAACCCAAAGTAAAATTATAATTTTGTAACCACTATCTATTTCATATTCTCTTTATCCTCTATGAGCTGGGAGGATTGCCCAATCTAATGGCTTATCTAATTGACTAATCCTGTAGGAACTGGGTCTTAAGTTATTCTGTTTTTATTGGGTTATCCTGCTTTTCCATACACTGTTATCAATAAAACTGAGAGCTCTAAGAGGCATTCCAGTTGAATTCCCTAGGCTCTAGACACAGCACTCCTGCTTCCCACTGTGTAGCCAGGACCCTTCTCTCCCCTAGTAATAAGGAAACATTATTTTAACCAATACAATAACCCTCTTAATGTGTGTTGATTCCTGGATATACAAAATCCCCAATTCTTATGAGTAGTCTTGCTTTCTATGTATCTGCTGTCTGGTAAGAACATTTCTCCCCTACCTAAGGCCTCACAACCTGTTGCATTATTCTGGTGTGGCTTTGATAACTATGCATGACAGAGACTCCCCAGATCTCTTTAGATTGAAACAAAAATTATTTTTTCTCACTGGTAATTATTCATCTTACATATTATATTGAGGTATGCCTCATATATCTCTCCTTCTGTAAACAGCATCTAACCATAGCACGCACTTCTCACCATGGTTAACACAAGCTCCATAATGGCAACAGCGCCAGTGTTCATGGGCCAGGTTAAAAGCAACAGACTTACTGATTGCCAAGTAAGTGGGTCAGCAGAGCAGACACCAAACGTATACGGGTTTGCCACTTGCTGTGCCCCTTTATTCATGGTGAATAGTGCAAGAGCTGCAAGTTATCATGACTTTAGAAGAAAAAAAACTTGACATTTTAAGAACATGGGACTCCTAAAACTTCACTGATGTGCCAGACCTCAAACTTGTGTGGATAGCTTTTCTTCTTACCCTTTAAATGTATATGGCACGAACACCTTACCTTTTCTCACCCTTTAAGAATAAATACATGTCATGCTATTGTGGCATCTAGGGTACTTACTACATTTGGCTCATAAAATAGAATAATGGCGTGAATGTAACATTCAAGAATGATATTTTATGGGCACCAACAGATATCATAGGTCATATTAGGACAGAATGCAGTAGATTTGACCTACCCTTGATTTAAGATGGTAAAGGCATGCATGTGTCCCTGCTAAGTAAAGGAAAACTACTTCTGATTGTTGTAACTACTTGGAAATTAAAAAATAATAATAAAGAATCTGCTTAAGTAATAGGTGTATATTACACATCAGGGGCTAGGTCAATTTGATGTGTTCTTGGATCCTTATTGTAGTGGTGGAAGATAGTCAGCTCTCAGGAAATTATTCTTCGTTTGTCCTGATTCTTCCTACAAATATAGCTATCACAGATAAGGGTCAAAAGTAAGCATTCTGCCAGTTGTCAACATTTTTACTTTAGCTATACTTTTAGATCCCAGAGAAATAGCTTTTGGATCCACCGTGAATTAGACTCGATATATGATTTTATCTGTCACCTAATATCCATAACCAAACATTCTGAAGATTGAATCCTGGCGATGTTTTGGTTCCACAGGAATTAATATTATTTCAGAGTGAGTTTTTAATAACCCCCAAAGGTTCTAGGTATTTCTATTTCAGTAGAATAAATAGAAATACCCTTGAATACAACCACAAGTTTCTCTGATAATGGCTTGGAGAAAGATTCAGAGTATACAGTTAAATCTCCTTTCAGTTTTTTTAGTCAAAGTAAACTAGCCTTTCCCTACAAATAAGGGACTCTAGGTATAGAAAGTGGCTTAGGTCTGGAACTCTGTGACACCATAATTTCCAGACACAGATTATTTTTTCCAAATATATAAATCAATTAACATCAGAATGGCTACCAATCTCCTTTTGTGCAGAGATTACATAATTAATAAACTACTACTGCTACTGATCCTATGGTTAAAATACTTTGAAGGCTACTTTGTGGTAACTTTCTGTCTTGTCTCTGAACATTAGTAACATTATCAGCCAGCTTTTACAACTTGGGGATTCCATTATTCGCACTGAGATTAGGAGCCCAGTTAAATGGCAAAAAGTACTATGACCATCTTCAGCTTACAGTGAGAAGACCATCAATGAGCTTTATAAAAAACGGTGATACTCCACCATAAATGTTTCTCCCTGTTGCCCTTGTGAAAGGCACCTACAGGCTGTGTACCTTTAAAAGGTGACAGACAATGTTGTACACAATAGATCCACTCTGATATTTGCATATCCTTCATAGTAGGAGAGAAAAGTTCTAGAGTCTTTTTTTTTTTTTTTAAGACTTATTTATTCACTTCAGAGGGAGAGAGAGAGAGCCGAGGGGAGGGACAGAGGAGAAGAGAGAATCCTGAAGCAGACTCCCTGCTGAGCATGGAGCCCCACAAGCTGCTTGATCTCAGGACCTTGAGATCATGACCTGAGACAAAATCAAGTGTCAACAGCTTAACCAACTAAGCCACTCAGGTACTCCAAAAGGTTCTAGAATTTTAAGTGCATTTATAGGAAGCCACTACTGAGTCCAGGTTTCAAGCAATCACCCAGCAAGTTCTTAGAGCATTCCAAGTGGTTAAACTAACATATGAAGTTTCAAAACCCAAGTAAATATTATCAACAATGGAAAATTTGTTACTATGTGATTTCAGGTTGTGCTTTCTTTGATTTAATAGCTGTAGAGCTCATTCAAACCCATGTGTTTCCTGGTAAGGTCTTACAGGTATGTTGTTAGTATGTATTCTATTTCCCCTTAGAAAAGACCTTGAATTCTCCTTCTATGACACTGGTATTTAGATCTGGAAGCAATGAGAGGATTTGAGGTTGTCTTTTGGAAGAGAGGCATTATTTCAAGAAAAGCCTGCTACAGTTGGAGTCATTGAAAGGCATTTAAACAAAGAAAAGTATTTTGTTTTGTTTTGTTTTTTTTGGTGGGTTCAAATTCAGTGTATGAACTGGGCCTGCCCAAATTCTCCATTCACAGGGATCCACTTCTTCCTAATTATTTAAGTATAGTTTAAAAAGAAACGATGTATTGATATTTTTAATCAGCATTACTGTGCAACCAAAAGATCAATTTTTGGGTCTGATGCTTAGCCCTGTTCATCTTGTGATTACAGGAGAAAAGGAAATTTTTTTTTTTAAGATTTATTTATTTATTTGTTTGACACAGAGAGAGAGAGATCACAAGTAGGCAGAGAGGCAGGCAGAGAGAGCTGAGGAAACAGGCTCCCTGCTGAGCAGAGAGCCCAACATGGGCCTCAATCCCAGATCATGACCTGAGCTGAAGTCAAGGGCTTTAACCCACTGAGCCACCCAGGCATCCAAAAAGGTAACTTTTAAAAGGAAACCCATAAAAACATTCAGATTCTCTTCTCTAAGCTGAATTAGGTATAAGAGTTCCTAAGATTATTTTTTTACACTTTATAGCATTTTCTAATGTTACTGGCCTATTCTATATTCTTTATATACATCACCGTTGCTATTACAGTGGATTGCCAGAGCCATATAATCACCCAAGGACTTGTGCTATATGGGCAATCTATCCTAAACTACTACCAATGGTAACCTGGGTAACTGCAATGCAAGGTATGCCACATAAGAGGCTCTAATTTCATCCTCACTTAGGGGTTTTCATCAAGTATATGGGCAATCCAGATGTAGAACCCCATGTTAACTGACAAGTTTCCAGGACCACTTTTCGTATCAATTTCAATATCAACCAGGCATTGCTGGTGTAGAGAACCCACTCAGATAAAGAGACCTCAGTGAATGCGTTGCATATATAGTGTGTGCATGTTTAATTAAATACTGAAAGTCAAGATGCTCAGACACTTCACCATCAGGGAATGGTCACCTTCTCCAGACTGAAAGGACAGAGGGTAAGGTATAGTCTAATTGGAGCCACAGAATTGGGGCCACCTGATGAAAACTGTTACAGAGAGAAGCAACTTCTGTTGGAAAGTGGTGTCAAAGAAAGGTGGAGAGCTAATTTGATGTCTCTCTGCTTCTGCCCACTGATTTGTATGCACCTCCCATTAGATGATTACCATTAGAAGCCAGATTATAAAAGATTCTAATGACCTAATCATGAAGTCAGGTGCCTTCTGGCATGGTGAAGATCAGAAATGGTTAGAGAGTAGATTGGAGATATGGAAACAGAACAATCCATTTAGGAGGTCACAGTGATACCAAAGCATTTTAAAACATTCTTATGTTACGAATGTTAAAAATATGTTATCCAGAAAAATGTCCAAGAGAATGTTTGTTGTTTTTGTTTTTTATTTTATTTTTTCAGTGTTCCAAGATTCATTGTTTATGTCCCACACCAAGAGAATGTTTTAGTCACAAAAACAATCATGTCCAAAAGAAGGGCATTGAGACATTGTGAAATTTCAACATTGGTGAAATTGAAAGAAGATTGGTGTGGCTGAGATGTGAAGAGGGGGTTGGTGAGACACAGGGCAGGAACAGGACAATCTTAAGTAATGCAACATGTTCTAAGTCAAGTTGAGAAATTTAGACTTTTTGTCTGGGAAGATAGTCAATGGTTTTAATCAAGGATATGATGCAGTCATTTTCTTTATTTAAAAATAAAACAACAACAACACCTTCCTTTGTTTAAATGTCTTTCAATGACTCCAAAATAGCAGGTGTCTCTTGAGACAATGGTTCTCTTCCAAAAGATACATTTGGGTTGCACATTTTCTTTTAAGAAAGGGCTTACATTGGAAGAATAAATGCACGGTGTATTACAAAAACAATTATGATGTTTTAGTTGATAAATAATGGGATTCAGAGTAACTATTGGAATAGAGATGAGACATGGAAAGATATTTAGAAACTATAAACAGCAGGACTTGGAAATAGGTGTGTGTGTGTGTGTGTGTGTGTGTGTGTGTGTGTGTGTGAGAGAGAGAGAGAGAGAGAGAGAGAGAGAGAGAGAGAGAGAAAGAGAGAGAAACAGTAATAAATAAAGATACCTATAACTTAAATGTGTGTATTTCACAAGGCTCTAACCTTGGAACATTCTCCTCTTTCCTACAATATCTTCCTTGCCAAATTTATTTGTAATTACAGATGCCTCTAATATGCCACTGTAGCTATTTCCTAGCCTACATCTCCAACTAAATTCTTTTTTAGTTTTTTCAAATCCACCCTCAGATTGGCAATTGCAAGATATTTCTACCTAGATATCACACAGATTTCTGAAACTCAGCATGTTCTAACTGAGTTCATTTGTCTTTTATTTTACTTATGCCCATTTTTCTGATGTCCTTTATTATTTTAATAGTGCCATCATTCCACAAATTTCTTATCTTTGAAATCTTGGAATCATCTTTCATTTACTTCTCTTTCTTGATTCATCATCATATGCAATCAAACAAGTCTTGTCAGATTGAACTTTTTTTAACTCTTGTACCCATCCCTTCTTTTCTCTGCACAGACTGAATTTGTCTTTACCAAATTTTAGATCACTATTTTTTCTTGAATAGACACCTACAGTATCTTATTTCCCAGATGCAAAATTATCAAAATCACTCTTTACAAACTAGTTTAAATCAATCTTTGTTATCATTCCATTCCTTAAATTTTGTTTTCTTGCTTTTCATTCGCATTGGTTAAACATTTCTTTAAAAATCATAAAATTTATCTTTTAACTACAGTAAATCTTTTGGTTTTCATTCAATTGCTAACCATGTCCAGTGCTTTATATCAAAACTGTCTAATTAGTTGTGAGTATGAAACCAATTGCCTATAGTTAGAAATATAAGTTTTCTAAATAATGTGTTTTGACATCAACATCCATATCTGTCATTGTAGCTATGAATATTAAGCCATCAGGACCATATAGTTAAATTGGTAAAACTACTTTAAAAGATTGATTCTATACTGCCTCTTCAGACAGAATTTTTCACGGTGCTTCTTAAAACTAATAGCTTTTTAAAGACAGCATTATTATAAACAAGAAGGAATTAATCATAATTGCCTGGTGAGAAAACATTTGACTTCTTGGAAATGAGATTTTTATATCTGTAAATGGGGACAATAGCACTTGCCCTACATACTTGACAGAATTGTTTTCGGGCCTAAAGAGATTTAAGAATGTAGATGATTTTAAAATACAAATATAATATATTAGAGGGAGGGAGAAAAGAGAGATACTTTATCTGTACTTCAAAATCTCAAATACATACAAAGACAAGAAAACTGTTTTAGTGGAAGGACTACCATCAAACATGAATCCTTTCTGAAATTACTCAGTGGGATGTTGAATGTGTTTAAGCAATATTTAAACTCTTGAAGTCAGTTTCTGTATTTGAAAAATCAGATCAATACCCAATACTCATCTGTAGAGTCACTGCACTGTGTTTGGTGAGTAAAAATCTCATTAAAGCTTGGTTTATTAAAATCTCCTTGGTTGTAGACAAAGTTGACTAAAACACATGAAATCAAGGTATAGTAAAGTTAATTCAGAGATCCATAACTGATATCTATTAATTATACTTTTCTTTTATTTTAAAAAATTAATGGAAGTGTTCTAGGTTCAGTTTTTTTTTTATTTTTAAGATTATTTATTTATTTATTTGACAGAGGGAGAGACAACAATAGAGGGAATACAAGCAGAGGGCATGGGAGAGGGAGAAGCAGGCTTCCTGCCAAGCAGGGAGTCCAATGTGGGGCTCAATCACGGGACTCTGGAATTATGACCTGAACTGAAGGCAGATGCTTAATGACTGAGCCACCCAGGTGCCCTGCTAGGTTCAGTTTCTAACAAGTTTTCTACATTAGGTTAAAATACTAAACAAATGAAGATCAGTGTAGGGGCGCCTCAGTGGCTCCATTGGTTAAGCATCTGACTCTTGACTTTAGCTCAGGTCATGGTCTCAGGGTTATAAGATAGAGTCCACACCGGCTCCATGCTCAGCATGGAGTCTACTTGAGATTCCCTCTCTCCCTCTGCCTCTGCCCCTTGCTCTCCCTGGAAATAAATAAATCTAAAAAAAAAAAAAGTGAGCTTCAAGTAGTTATCATTTGAATTACAGAGAAATAAAATCAAAGAAAAAATAGAAGCCATTTCAAACACATGGGGGAAGAGGGTCATATTCTTCATACCTCACGGCTCCACAGACACACCTGAAAGGCTATGTCAGAGGTAGAAGGAAGACCCTGGAACCTCCATGGCACCCCCAACTAAGAAGTTTCTTTCTACTTGTTTGAGATACAGAGGCTTTTCCCCAAACCTTTGGAGACTAGTTTCTGTTGCCTTGGGTCCCCCTCCCTACCACTTCCCATAGTGACTCCCCCAAGAAAAATGTTTGAAAAACTCTGTTATAGAAGGAGGTGTTTCTTTTCTGCAATAGATATCACTCTGCTATATCACACTGAAGCAGTTGCTTCATATAATGGTGAAAGCATGTCATTAAGAAAACTAAGCTATGTTCACACAGTTCTCTGGGAGAATGCAACTGAGTTTTAGTGATGGCTGGATAATGGCCCTCACATATGTCCATTTTTCAGTCCCCCAAACCTAGTCATGTTACCTTTTGTGGTTAGAGGGATTTTGCATATGTGATTACACTAAGATTCTGAGAAGGAAAATTATACTGGATTATTTGGGCAACCCCAATCACAAGAATTCTTATAAGAGGGACACAAGAAAACCAGAGTCAGAAGAGGAGATGTGTCATTAGAAGTAGCAGAACAGAATGATGTTTCTTGAACATGGAGAAAGATGCCATGAGCTAAGGGATAGAGATGACTAGTAGAAGCTGGAAAGGCCAGGTAATGGATTCTCTAGAAGGAACCCGTCCTACTGGCATCTTGATTCTAGGCCAGTGAGACTAATTTTCAGCTTATGATTTTCAGAACTATAAGAGAAGGATTGTGTGTTCTTTAAGCCACCGAGTATTTGGTAATTTGTTGCAGCAGCTTTAGGAAGCTAATATAAGTAACTAATAAGTAACACATTTGTGTATCCATGGTTGTGATAGCAGTATGTATGTGATTATTATAGCTTCATGTGACAACATTTTCTATGCAACTTCCTTTAAGTCATTCACACATTCATCTATAAACTTAATGCGTATTGTATATTAGTTGCCATTTTAGTTTTTATAGATAAACAAATTATTGTTTCACAGTCACAGATCTTGAGGGTCTGAGTCTGGTTGAAGGGGTAGATATTAAAGAAGTAATTACGGTAATGTTTTGAACCTTCACGGTATTGTGATTTATAAGAAATATGTATTTGGTCTTCCTTCTCAGTCCCTGACACTCAACTTCTAAAACTCTTATGCATTTCTAAGTGCTAACAGAACTAGGAGTATTTTTGGTTCAAATGAAGTGACTGGGTATGCTTCTGGATGGCTCCTGGATGAGGGCTGCTCTCTGGTAAGAACATGCCTTAAGTAGAAACTTGGGATTTTCAGGGTCTCCTCTCTACTTTTGAGAAGGGGGGAATTGCTAAAAATGGAGTAATAATCAATCAAGCCTATGTGATGAAGCCTCCATAAAAATCCCAATAGTGTACAGTTGGAAGACCTTCCAGGCTGATGAACACAAGGATGGTGATGCATTCCAACTCCTCAAGGACAGAAACACCTGAGCTTAGGACCCTCCCAGACCTCACCCTACCCATCTCTTCATCTGGCTTTTTAATCTATATCCTTTATTGTACCTTTTAATATGCTGGTAAATATAAGTGTTTCTCTGAGTTCTGTGAGCCGTTTTAGCAAATTAATCAAACCCAAGCAGGAGGTTGTGGCAACTTCAGATTTATAGCCAATGCGTCAGAAGCAGTTTACAACCTGTGGCATCTGAAATGGTGTGAGAGGGTGTTGTGAGACTGAGTTCTTAACCTGTGGGATCTGATGCTACATCCAAGTAAATAGTGTCAGAATAGTTAAACTGTAAGACAGAGAATTGCTTGGTGTGGGGAAAAAATGAACAAACAAAAGCATACATCTGGTTTCAGAAGTAGTGTGAACATGGTAGTAGTGTGAGAATAAAAGAGAAACACATTGGAGAAAGATTTAGGGTTTCCTAAATCCAATAAAGGAGGTATGCATAAAGGAATATTGTGAGAATCTAAGGGAGAACCTAATTGTATCTGGGAAAGGCTAGAAAAGCTTCATGAAGAGATGATGTTTGGCTTAAGTTACACAGAATCAGAGAAAGTGTTTCAGTGATACTAAGTTTGAATAGAAAATTTGGGGCAGGGGCGCCTGGGTGGCTCAGTTGGTTGGGTGACTGCCTTCGGCTCAGGTCATGATCCCGGAGACGCAGGATCGAGTCCTGCATCGGGCTCCCCGCTTGGCGGGAAGCCAGCTTCTCCCTCTCTCACTCCCCCTGCTTGTGTTCCCTCTCTGGCTGTGTTTCTCTCTGTCAAATAAATAAAATATATATATAAAAAAAGAAAATTTGGGGCAAAAAAAGAGCAACTACAAAGTATGGCAACATGAAAATTTTTAGCCTATTCAAACAACTACCAAAAAGATGGAATTTGGAGATTTGAGAGTAATCTGAAAGAGGATTGCTAAATACATTAATATTAGCCTGAGGAATGCATGCAATGGAAAACAACTGTTAAGAAAATTCAACTGAGTAAACCTTAAAGATCTTAATTGGATTTAGTCAATGATTTATGAATTGGGCAGCATCCAATCCTGCAGATAGAAAGAAGTTCCAAGAAGGTGTACATAATGAAATTCTTTTATAGGTAGGAGTGGGAACAAGGAAGTCATACTAGCAAAAAGTAGATTGGCATGGCAAGGTCACTTAGATTCAGGAGACCACAGGTTCTATCAGGCAAAGTACCTCACTCGTCCTGACCAGATGATTCCTGATTGGCCAGTTTAATATTCCTTTTCTGGAGACGCTGAAACTGTCATTAAGTTTTGGTTTGCTGACCTAGGTCTTAGCATAAGTGACTCCATTTGGAGATGGTTGTCTTGTTTTTAACACTACGCACTTACTATATTTCACAAATAATTTAAAGATAAGGAAATCATACCTATTAAGTTATAAATGAAGATGGGTGGTATGGTTAATTTGTTTTATGATGAACAAAAACAAGATTTAAGGAAATATGCATTGTGTTCACAAGATGAGTGCCAGTGGTCCTTCTAGCTATATGCTTCCATAATTCTGTTAAAACGGAGTGAAATTTATTCTAACTTCCTGAGCTGGCAGAAATAAAGCCTTTATAGAAAAAAAAATGGGTTTTGATAGGAAGGTTGAGTTTTCTTTTATTTTTAAAGAACCTATTATGTGTGTTTGTGTGTGTGTTTGTGCATGTGCACATGCACGCAGAAGAGGCATGAAAAAGAAGTTTTTCAAATATTTGTATGTCACTGTGTATACAAATATCTGGGTGTTCGAAAAGATTTTTTATTGTTTTTCATTTATTTGCTTTGTTTTGTTTGTTTTGCACTGCTTTTCATTAGAATGTTCAAGGATTGTGCAGCTGTAGTCAAGGTTTTTATTTTGTTCTATTCAGGATAGCCTCTTACTTTAGCAATAGTAATTTCAAATCCTCACTCCTTTCTCCACCACTCTTTTAGTGAAGTATGAATGTCTATTGTTTGCCACTGTTGTTACTCCTCCGATGTGAAGGCCACCTGTCATTGAAAAGAGTTCATGCTCCAGTGAGGGAGATATGATGTTTTTAAATATATTCTAAGATTTATTTAATAGGTTTGACCTTTCTAGAAATTGTCCTTATCCATCATTATAATACATGATCAATCATTTCAAACTTCATCATCTATAAAACAAGCATTAACAATAGAAGAAAGAGTTTACATTCTATTTTTCTCTAGAGATTTATATCAAAACACTTTGGACAGCTCTGCTAATTAAGGATAGCAAACTCAAAAATGTAGACCAATGTGACTACTCTTAAAAGGGTCAGGGTCTTAACTGAACTTTCTCTGAATCTATATTGTAGTATAGATTTCAGGAACATAAAAATGGGTCCAATAATTTGGAGGGGGATCTTATTCCTAGGTGATTGGTCTATTTGAATAAAATATACCTTGAATTCTGAGTTCCTCATTTATTTTTCCAATATCTTGACTAGTTTAAAATTAAGTTTAAAATTAAGTATTTATTATTTTTCAAATATATAAAATAAGCAGTTACAGGAATGGTTCATGAATCCCCTGCATGCTATGACAAGATGCTACCAAAAATTTAACTGTTTCACAAGGTTGGCTTTATTATTTGACTATCACTGCAGTCTCATTCTAAGCAATGGATAGACTTTGGAGGTAGTCTACTTACTGAATCTGCATTTAAGATGAATAGTTTGAAATAGGTAACTAATGACTTGGGTACTTTATCCAAATTAATTTTTTACAAATTAAATTTTTAGAGAAAAATAAGATTCCCATATCCCCATAGCCTTAAAACTATAGGGATACTTCTTAAGCAAGAGCTGATCTGAACTCTCTAATATAATCTTAACAATATCAATTGGGATTAAAAATATTTTTTTTCCTATCAGCTAGTGTATGGATTCACTAAACACTAGTTGGATTAATAAATGTCAGAAAAGGGGCACCTGGGTGGCTCAGTTGGTTGGGCGACTGCCTTCCGCCCAGGTCATGATCCCAGAGACGCGGGATTGAGTCCCACATCGGGCTCCCTGCTCAGCGGGAAGCCTGCTTCTCCCTCTTTCACTCCCCCTGCTTGTGTTCCCTCTCTGGCTGTGTTTCTCTCTGTCAAATAAATAAAATCTTTAAAAAAAAATAAATGTCAGAAGAAATTCTAAGGTATTTTATTATAGTCTCTTTTATTCTGATTTTAAACAACAAGAAGAGAAGGAGAGGTAGAAATAGAAGTGAGTTCTATTTTTAAAATTAAGAAAGAAAACGTACAAGAAGTCAAAACCCCCTCTCTAGTATACTGTATCATGAAATTAAATTTAGCAAGGGTAAAAATTGGAAGAAAGACTTCCGCAGAGGTAGAGACCACTTGCATCAATTCCATCTGGACTATTGAGGAAATATACAAAGATGTTTTTTCTTTCTTTCTTTTTTTTTAAAAGATTTTATTTATTTGGCAGAGAGAAACACAGCCAGAGAGGAAACACAAGCATGGGGAGTGAGAGTGGGAGAAGCAGGCCTCCCTGCCAGCAGGCAGCCCCATGTGGGACTCGATTCGGGGTCTCCGGGATCATGACCTGAGCAGAAGGCAGTTGTTTAACCAACTGAGCCACCCAGGAGCCCCAAAGATGTTATTTCTAATAATACTTTTAAAAATAATAATATGGTTAGCCATGTAGATCATCAAAATTCAAGTGTAAGGATAGAAGATATCTCATAATAAATAATAGGCATGACCTACTTTTGATCATAAAATACATAGCTCAAAAGTAGAGCTGATCCCACTCTTCTGAGCTTATGGTAATAAACTTCTAGGTTTGGGTTGTTTTTTTTTTTAAACCCATCATGTTTTATATAATGGCATTTCATAAGGAAATAGTATTTTTCATGCTTTTATCAATCTACTTATCTAAATACTCATTTGGCATCTTCATTTGTATAAATCAATAGGCTAAAGATTTTTGATATCTGGTAAAGACCACACTGATTTTCATCTACTGTGGCTACTTTGATTGATATCTAGGTTATCTCTGTAGTAAGCTGGGATATTCAAGGAAAAGTAAAGAAACAATAACAATACCAAGAAAAAAATCTTACTCATCCAGGTGTTTTCCCTACATGATAACAACTATTTGAAAACATCTGGATGACTAGATCTTTCACTTCTCATATGGATGTGAAAGCAAAGTTATAGTTAGGCATTTTAATCTAGCTTTAATTGAATTAATTCTGTAATACAGTCACCAGAGAGTGAAACATCCTAAATGATCTTGAAAGTCATTATATGTTGGCTAAGTTAATATAATAAAAAATAAAAAATAAATAAATAAAATAAAATAATGAAAAACTCATTATTTCTTTTTACAAAAATTCACTCTCTTTGGTCCAAAGTGGTTTGTTTGGTAAATTTTTGACATTTTCTCTGCTTTAAAAATACTCAATGATCCCTCTCTATCTCCACATTTATCTCCATACAAGCTTAATGTGAGGATTCAGCTTTATTCAAAAAACCTATGCCAAACTCAGAGAAATAATAAAGAACAAAGAAAAAGGATGTGATTAATGCTAAACTAATCGAACAGCTGTGAAATGTAGGGTATCCCATAGAGATACATCTGAATTCCTATTGATCATGAGTTTTTCCTTCTGTATTTGTTTATGTGGAAACAAAATTCTTCATTTCAGTAGTCTTTCCATTAGCATTCTATGAAACTTGTATACTGTAAGTTAAGAACTTTTTTTGTGTGTTTGCATTTTTAAAAATAATTTATTTTATTTTTTCAGTGTTCCAAGATTCATTGTTTATGCACCACACCCAGCGCTCCATTCATTACATACCCTCCTTAGTACCTACCACCAGAACTTTATTCTGCAAGTTTTAGTTTGCAAAGATCTTATATATTTGAATTTTAGGCAGGGACTACTCTTTTTAGACAAGACATTAGAACTTGAAAAAGGAGAAATAACTAGAAATCTAGTACCTCAAGGGTCACTTCCCTCAATCTGAACCCAGTTTTTCTTTTGCCTAGGCCTTTGCTTTTTAGTCTATGTTAAGTTGTCATGCAAAATGGCTTAATATTAGATAATTTTTAAAAGAAAATTAATTTATGAAGAGATTTTAACTAAAATGATATTATAATTAAGAATTCAAAGCATGTATCCAATGAACAAAGATAATACTTTTTATTATAATTGGATATGAATCAAAAAAACCAACAGAAAAAAAATAGATGCCACCCAAATGTCTCACTGAGTGTAGACATTTGTCCTCTTATAAAATCAGTTACCAAAATGTAAACACACATAAGTATGATGAATAAACTGTAAGTTAGTGATCTTTAAGCAAGGTTTATATCATGAAGAAAAATTAGAAATAATCTTAATTTGCTAAATTTAAAATTTATTTGAATGTTTGGTTTTTTTTTTGACAGAGAGAGATCACAAGTAGGTAGAGAGGCAGGCAGAGAGAGAGGAGGAAGCAGGCTTCCTGCCGAGCAGAAAGCCTGATGCGGGTCTCCATCTCAGGACCCTGAGATCATGACCTGAGCCAAAGGCATAGGCTTTAACCCACTGAGCCACCCAGGCACCCTTGAATATTTTTTAATTTAATCAGTTTTAAAGCCATAAGTGAAGACATCAAAGTAGAACCAAATCTATAAAGTTTTGAGACTAATAATATTGATCTTAAACAAAACAAAATACTTTTTCAACTATTTTATGGATTCAGATTGCTCTAATCTCTATAATATTACTGTAGGTATGAATGATGGTCTGTATGCCTGGCAACCAGACAAAGGTTTCAGCTTAGTACTACTAGTCAGTAGAGGACTAAAACCTGGAGAAGTTCTGGGTAGATAAGAGGAATATTTGAGAAGACTCGCATCTCCTTCAAACTAGCAAAGATCAGAGGCACCTGGGTGGCTCATTCATTAAGCGTCTGCCTTCAGTTCAGGTCATGATCCTGGAGTTTCTGGATCAAGCTCCACATCCAGGCCCACATCCAACCCCCCACCAAGCCAGGGAACCTGCTTGGTGGGAAGCCTGCTTCTCTTTCACTCACCCTGCTTGTGCTCCCTCTCTAGCTGTATTTCTCTCTGTCAAATAAATAAATAAAATCTTAAAACAAAGCAAAACAAAACACTAGCAGAGATGAAAAGTTCCAGGGGTACAAAAGTCTGGAGGACAAGAACTTAACATAGGTTTGAAAGAACAGACAAATTTTCAGTTAAATTAGGTGTTAGAGAGTCAGGCATCAGCAACCAAACTATCCAAGCAAACCAGAGAGAAGAGCAAGATCTAATAAAGATCAGTTTTAATAAATATTAAATGAATTTTAATTGACTCATAACAGGTGATAGAAAAATAGAAAGTCTTGCTACTTTTATGTCAACCTTAAAAACTGAATTTTCCTTTATAACTTTAGTATTGGTTGATAGGTGGTATTTAAACATCAAACAATTGTATGTATCCATGACTCCAGTATGACACATTGGTGACTTTGGTTGTTTCTAACTGTAACTCCCAGAATGATCATGTTGGACCCTGGTCACAGGACTAATGATATCTTGAATCTTACCCTACTGTTTCTGGGTAAGAACAATTTTTGTAAGGCTCTTCTCCCCAGAATTTTAGTACATGACTAACAAACCTTCTACAACTTAAACTCATTTTTTATTTTTTAATGACAAGCTTGATTTCTGTCATCAATGTTTCTAGGTCATTTTAATTTTTCAGTTAAAAATTTTTAAGGAACCAGACAAAACTGATTACCATAGTGAGCATATCTACCACAGATGGGCTTCTTCTAAGATGCTACAACATTGATTTTTGACAGTTCAAAACAATCAATGAGAGACAAATCCCTACTCTACAAGAATCACTGACATATTCTGGAAATATCATTGGAATTTTTTTCTCAAATGTGAAATAGAAGAATGCTGATAATTTTGAATGCATAATACTCAAATAAAAACTTTCCATTTGTGATCCCCTTTGGAATAGTACGAAGAGTAGAAACTTGAGAATTGGGGAGAACTTGGATCAAATTCTAGCTCCATTAACTAGGTTGAGTTACCCAATTTCCCTGATTTTCCAATATGTCATTTTGATAATTTCTCCCTTGCAGGAATATTGAAAAGATCAAATAAAATCATTTACTTAAAACTTTAATCACAGTGTTTAGCATAAAACTTCCAGCAGATAGTAGATATTGTGCCAAGTCATAGAAAATGTAAATGTATTTGTGGTTGAATTTTAAAAAAATACTATTCCTGAAATAGTATTTAGACTCAAATCTCTAAAAATTGCAATCCAGATATCCATACCAACTCAATTTTAAATACATAAAGGCATTCTTTAAGGGAAAAATTTAATTTTTGCATATGATTCAAAATTTAGAATAACATAGAGATAATAGTCCAGTGACAAATATAGCAATTTCTTTATTCCAAAAATTCAAATATTTTATTAAAATACACTTGAAAGTAGCATATAAGCACTCATACTGTACTTATACTTTTTATACTTTAAATCAGAATTTTTCAAAACTGTTTTTGCACAAATAGCTCAGTTACACCCACAAATCACTGAATCTATTTAGCATCTTTTGAAGAGGTGTAATTTTTTGAAAAATGTGACATTTGTTTTTGTGCCAGTACATTTGTCAACATTAGTGTAATTAGCTCAAGTTTCATCAACTAGCTGGTGCAATCTGTTCAGAATGCAACTTTGAATTTTGAATAGTCTAAAGACTCCAGTTTGAGTTGAAGCCTATGGGATTTAGTTTTAGTACTTATGTGTGGGGAAAAAAAGGAGATAATAACTTTTAATAAAGTCAACATGATTTTTCAAAATTCAGATTATGTAGTATAGGAAGGATCATCAGGATTTCTGTAGTATCTATAGAAACTTTAGGAAAGTCTTAAAGATAATGTCCCTGAAATCTCCACTTATCCAGAAAAAGTAATTTTGTTGCATAGAAAATAACCACACAATATATTATATTTATATAATATAAATATATATATTTATTTTATATGTAAGAGTGTCCAATGTGACTTAAACACTTATTATTCTTTATTGATAAGAATTTGTCTCCACCATGAGGCAGAAAAAGAAAAAGCTTAGAAAATTTATTTTATCAAGATACATTTTTTTAGATGGATAAAAGAATGCTTTTACCTATTCACATCTTGGCACAGATGCTTTTATATTAGTAAGAGGAATTTTAGAAAGTATGAGAGAAAGGTTTATTGTTTTTTCTATGTCAGTATAAGATACGCTTAGAGAAAAAAATCATATTTGAGAAACAAAGAATAGAAGACAGTATCTCTGAAAATGAATAATTAATGCTACCACAATATTCAATCTAACAAATTGGTGGTCTTTTAAGTTCAATGGCTAAACCTAAATAGAACAACAGGAAATAGAAGGTTGATAATACTAATTTTTATGCTGAATAGCCCAGATAAAGAGATTTTAAAGCATTTACTGTCAACTTCCCTGTAAGGATATACACATACACATCCTCCCCACATAGCATGGTCCCTGTTTTCAAGGAGCTTATGTGCAAGTTGTTTACAGAGACGCTGAAGGAAAAAAAACTATTTTATGGACAAGTGAAGTCCAAGTAATACTGCATAAAGTACAGCATCATCATAAAAGAAACAATTTTTGAAAAATAGACTAGTTATTTTAATTGGTTGAAAATGCATCTTTGGATAAGAATTCCAGGTGAAAGTGATTATGAAAAGTATGCAGGCAAGAAATATAAGAGGTTAAATTCTATAAGTAGAACATACTTTTGGGGGAGAGTTAGAGAAAGATCTTCTATGTATTTATTTATTGATCATTAAATAAACTTTGAAGGCTTGTTAATTGAAGTCCTTATGCTTATTTTAAGCAATAGAGATGATTGGCACAGCCTTAGCCTTTGAAATACTTAAAATAGCAAGACTGAGAGTGTAAATGTCCAAACCATGCCTATGAGAAAAATTTATTTTAAGAATGGTGAAAAATATAAAAACAGTTATAGTGTGGTTCTTAAGGTGATGAAGATGTCTTTGATGCAGGAGATCATGTTCGATGTAGCATTGAGACAACCTTGAAAGATAGGTAGAATTTAAATATGAAGGGATTGGGTGGCAGTGACACATTAGTCTCACAGTTTCTCAGTCCCCTCCTGATAGAGTGCCAATGATCTGTGTTATTTCCTCAGCCTTCAATACAAATGTGAGGAAGGAGGGACTTACAGTTTATCCTTGAGCAATACAGGTTTGAAAAGCACAGGTCCACTTGTACATGGATTTTTCTTAAGCACAGTACAATACTGTAAATGCGTTTTCCTTACGATCTACTTAATAACATTTTCTTTTCTCTAGCTCGTTTTGTTGTAAGAAAACAACATATAACACATATCACATATAAAATGTGTTAATTGTATGTGTTATTGGTAAGGCTTCCAGACAACTACTTAACTACTTAACTACTATTAGTAATTAAGTTTTAGGAAAGTCAAAAGTTAGACATGGATTTTTGACTATACTGGCAATCAGTGCCCCAACCCCTATGTTTTTTGAAGGTCAACTGTATTTAATATTGGAGAAAATAAGTTATAAAGGAATCACTGCATCATGATAGTGATGACTATTGAGTAAAACTAGTGAGAATATGTATCTTGTGTTCCAGATATTAGAGCAAAAGCTATCACTCAATTCACCCTTTACTATGTAGGCTGTGGGTTTATATACATGAACTTCATTAGGTTGAGAGTTCCCTTCTGTTGCAGAGTTGCTAAAAATTGTTATCAAGAAATGTTGAGGCTTTTAGCTAAGCTACTCCATGGGATTTCTGCCTTGGCTTCCATTTTGTGTGGCCAAGTGGCCTGTGGACCTTGAGCTGACACTGATTCCCTCCCGCAAGCACATGTCCTAGATAACATCCTAGATACAGGATCAGAAGTAAAAGTTCCTAACAGCCTTGTTATCAATAGTCTTCACCTCCCAGAACCTTACCTTTGTGTGCCCCTTCATGAAAACCCCCGGGGGCTTACCAAATCCCCACTCTTTTTGGCTTGCATTGTCCAATTCAGCCTTAGCTTTGGAAGCCCAAAGCACTCCACCCATGGACCCTAATAAAGGCCTGTGCCCAGGTCCTGCCCCTCTCTCTGCTTGCACTGAGCCCTGCCCTATGTGGGTGGCTCCTCAAGGAGTACCATGTATGTCCTTCAGGACTTGTGAGTCACAAACTTCTGTTTCAATTTTTCTTGCAGTCTTTTTTTGAACCTCAACTCTCCATCTGCCACCCGATGTGCCACTTAACAAATGTTAATTTAACGAAGTTATAACAAGAACTGAAATTCTATTTTGTGAAATGCTTTTCTGCATCTGTTCAAATAATCATGTGTTTCTTTCTTCTTTAGATGGATTATATTGATTTATTTTTGAATATTCAATCAGTCTTACATTCCTGGGATAAACTCCACTTGGTCATGCTGTAATATTCTTTTTCTGTATTGCTGGATTTAATTTGATGATGATTTGTTGAGGATGTGTGCTCCTCTGTTTATGAGAGAAATCGGCCTGTTGTTTTTTGTTTCTTTTTTCTCTGTTTTTATACTGCCTTTGTGTGGTTTAGGAATCAGGGTAATTCTAGCCTTGTAAAGTGAGTTGGGAAGTGTTTCCTCTTCACCTGTTCTGAACACATGCTGTCGAGTTGGTGCTTTTTATTTTTGAAATGTTTGGTAGAATTCAACAGCAAAATCACACATGCATGGAGATTTCTCTGCTGAAGATTTTAACTACAAATTCAATTTATTTACTAAAGATATTCAGAAAACCTGCATCTTTGGTGAGTGCTAGTAGTTTGTGATTTTGATAAATTGGTCCATTTTATCTAATTTGCCAAATTTATGTACATGGAGTTGTTTATAGTATTTTCTTCTTATCCTTCCAATAATTTTTTGTGGGGTTTGTAGTAACATCTTTTTTTCTTTTTAATAACATTATGTCAGGATCTGTAGTGATATTCCCCCTCTCATTCTTGATATTAATCACTTGTTACTTCTTTTTTTCTTTATTAATTCCACTGGAAGTTTATTAGTTTTGTTGCTCTTTTCAAAGAAGTAACTTTAAGTTTTGATGATTTTCTTTTTTTTTTTCTTCCTGTTTCCAATTTTATTGATTTCTGCTCTCTTCTCTATTATTTATTTTCTTCTGGACTGATTTTAAATTATCTTTTATTTTCTAGTTTCACTCAAGGTGTAATCTTATAGTATAGTACAACCCTTCAATTCTATAACTTCTGAGAACTGCTCTAGTTGCATCACACATATTTAGTATATTACATTTTCATTTCTATTCAGTTAAACATGATTTCTGATTTGCTCTGAGACTTCTTTTTATGACTGTTAGTGAATTTCCAAATGATTAGGCATTTTCTTATCTTTCTCTTACTGATTTTCAGTGTAATTCTAATATGCTCCAATAACATATTTTTGTAGGAACTCAAGTCTTTTAATTGTATTGAGGTTTGTTTTAGTAGCAAGGATATAGTCTATCAGTTTGAATTCCCCACATGTACTTGAAAAGAATGTGTAATCTGGTGTTGTTGAATGTTCTATCAATGTCAATTTGATCCAGTCAGTTGATAGTGTTGTTCAGCTCTTTGTAAGCTTGCTGATTTTTCTTTCTAACAGTTCTAATACTGAGAGAAGAAATATCCAACTACAATTATAGCTTTATCTATTTCTTCCTTTAGCTTTGCCAGTTTTTGCTTCATGTATTTTGAAATTCTATTAGTTGCATACATATTTAAGACTGTTATATTTTAGCAAATTGACCCTTCATTCGATATACAATCTATTTATTTCAAGGAAATATATTTGCTCTGAAGACTCCTTTGTTTGATAATGACAGAGTCATTTCACTTTTCCTGTGATTAATGTTTACATCACATATCGTTTTCTATTATTTTACTTTTTAACCTAATCATATCGTTATCTTTGAAATGAGACTTACAGATACCATATATTTGGGTCATTATTTTTTAATCCTTTTGATAATCTGTCTTTTAAGAGTTGTGTTTAGACCATGTATGTACTTAATATTATTAATATGTTTGAAATTAGGTCTACCATTTAATTATTTGCCTTCTGTTTGTTCCATTTTTGTTCTCCATTTTCACCTTTCCTGCTTTCTGCATCATTTGGGTGATTTGAATATTTTAAAATCTCTTTTAATTTATCACTTTGAATTTAACAAAATTTCTGTTTTACTAGTTGCTTTAGGGATTACAAAATACATAGTTACCTTTTAAAAGGCTGCTTAGAAAACAGTATTTTATTACTGCAACTTAGATGTAGAAATCTGACTACCAAAGAGGCTCCTTTGTTGTCTCCTATTAATGTTATAGTTCTTTTACATGTTACAACTATGTACATTGAAAAGTCAATGTGGCAATGTAGTTTTGTTTTCAATCATCACATAAAATTTAA
The DNA here is from genome assembly GCA_004023965.1 of Spilogale gracilis. Lineage (NCBI taxonomy): Eukaryota > Metazoa > Chordata > Mammalia > Carnivora > Mephitidae > Spilogale > Spilogale gracilis. Next base: position 93,651 of record PITA01005953.1, read on the forward strand.
AGAACTCAACATGAGAATAAAAGCCTATTATATTTATGCAGATATTTACCATTTCTGTTACTCTTTCTTTATTCCTGATGTTTTCTGTTTTCTCTGGTATCATTTTGCTTGTTTCTGAAGATCTTTCAATAGCATTTTTTTTTAATTCTAGAGCAAGTCTGCTGCCTATGAATTCTCTTATTTTTCTTTCCTTTGAGAATTTCCTGATTTCCTCTTTACTCCTGAAGAACATTTTCCCTTGATATAGAATTTTAGATGTATAATTCTTTTGTTTCAAGACTTAAAAAACATTGTGCTCCTGCAAACTGGTGCAGCCACTCTTGAAAACAGTATGGAGGTTCCCCAAAAAGTTAAAAAATGGAACTACCTTATGATCCAGCAATTGCACTACTAGATATTTTCCCAGAGAATACAAAAATACAGATTTAAGGGATACTTGCATCCTGATGTTTATAGCAGCATTATCTACAATAGCCAAGATATGGAAGCAGCCCAAGTGTTCTTTGATTCACAAATGGATAAAGAAGATGTGGTGTATATATACAATGGAATATTATTCAGTCATAAAATGAATGAAATCTCACCATTTGCCACCACAAGGATGGAACTAGAGAGTATAATGGTAAGTGAAATAAGTCAGTCAGAGAAAGACGAGTACCATATGATTTCAGTCATATGTGGATTTTAAGAAACAAACAAAGGTCAAAAGTGAAAGAGACGGAGTCAAAGTAAGAAATAGACTCTTAAAAGCAAAGAACAAACTGATGGCTATCACAGGGGACCTTGTTGGGCAGATGGGTAAAATAGGTGATTGGGATTAAGGAGTATACTTGTGATGATCACTGGGTGATGTATGGAAGTGTGGAATTACTATGATATACACCTGAAACTCATGTAACACAATATATTAACTAACTGGAATTAAAATAAAAACTTAAAATGTTATATTGTGCTAGTTCTTTGGGCTCCAAATTTCTAATGGAAAATAGACAGCAATTAATTGTTCTACAGGTAGTTTTTCCTTTTTCTTTTGCTGTTTTTATGGGTTTTCTTTCTTTTTTTCATTGTCTTTAGGTTTTAGCAGTTTGATTGTAATGTATCTGGGAATGGGTTTCTCTAGGTTTATTCTATTTGGAACTGCTCAACCTCTTAAATCTATAGGTTTATGTATTTTGTCTAACTAGAGAAATTTTATGTCATTATTTCTTAGAATATTTTTTTCTGATCTTCAATCATTGTCCCTGCTTTCTGGACAGGAGTCACACTGTTAGACTTTTTAGGGTGATTCCAAAGGTCTTTGAGGCTCTGTTTACTTCTTTTTGTCTTTTTTTCTTCTATTGTTCATACTAGATAATTTCTATTTATATATCTGTTTGCTAATTCCTTGCTCTGTTACTTCAGTTCTGCTATTGAGCATATTCAGTGACTACTTTTATTTCAGTTATTATAGATTTCAATTCTAAAATTTCCATTTGTTTTTTCTTATGTCTCTGCTGATACATTCTATTTTTAATATTTTCTTTGAGAATGTTCACAATCATTTATCAAGGAATTTAATGATAGTTGCTTTTATGTCTTTGCCAGATAATTTCAATATCCATGTCATCTTGTCCTTGGCCTCCATTGGCTATTTATTTCTCATGTGATTGAGAGTTTCACAGTTTTTTTGTATACTGAGTAACTTTGGATTGTATACGGGATAGTCTCCAAAATGGGACTTTCCTCTCACGCTCTCTGGGTCTTAGCAGTTCCTTTTCTTACTCTTCAAGAAAGGATATTCCTATATATTTCTCTTCGCCCCATGTTAGTTACCATTGGGTTCACTTTAGGTTGGGAGATGCCCAGAAAAGAAAAATGAGGGTGAGCTCAGCACAGATGTGGTGGCACATTGGGTTCTGGTGTTCTTCCCTAAACTGCCTGTTGCTATGTTTTTTCAGAGTCCTCAGGTAGCTAAGCTAAGCAGATTGTACAGATTGTATAGTTGTTTTGAGTGAAAAAGAAAAGGAAGCATGTGCTTAATTCATTTTACCTGGAACTGGGACCACTCAATAAGAGTGTGAAAATTTGGTTTAAAAAGTTTCTGACACAAATTCTAGACTTGATATTAAATGTTTATATAACTGTAAAATCCTTTCCCAAGACATCTAATAATGATGTGGCCATGTACTCATTTTTATGTCATTCCTATTCTATGAGTAACCCTATATATGTGTATTTGGTTTATTATGCAAGAGATTTCTTCATTACCATCTCATTATTTCACCCAACATAAGATGTTTCCAAGGTGACACTGGAACAGGGCTAGTGTGAAAACTTTATAATCATAAACTTTCATCCACTTCATGTATCAGATGGAGCCTTAGGCCTATATACAGACACCAGTAAGTCTGGAGCAGGGTTGAAGGTAACCCATTTATATGTGTTTAGCAGTGATGAAATATTGGGCATACTTCAGATCAGGACTTATTTGTGTATGGAGTGGAGTTAGTATTTTCATGAAAATTTCCAGCCTACCAACTTGAAACTAAGGCAGTCTATCTGAGGTTGCAGTAATCACATAAGTTAATGTGCAAATGGAGAGAAGCAAGAAGTTCAGTTTGCCTGTTAGGAAACTGAATGGAAAGATAAATGAGTCAGAGCTATGGAATGCCTTGAAAGTCAGAGTCTGATTGTTTGAAACTAATATTGGTGAGCCTTTGAGGTTGTTAAAAATATCAGCTAAAAAAAATTTTAAAAATCAGCTAAATATTTAAATATGATATTTGTGATCAAAACAAGAGGCACTAGCAATTTATAAGCCTGAAGGGTATAATGAAACATGAAGCAACTTTATATGTTGGTAGAGTATAAAGATACTCATTTAAATTTTACTTACATGTTCAAAAGAACATCAAAGGAAACACTTTAGAATGATAACAAATTTCAGAAATCAATTAGGTATAATTTTTAAAAAAATTTTTGGAGAGTATTTTTTTTCATGTGTTTCTGATAGGCACTAAGACATTGGTTACCTAAGGAAAAATATTAGTTATTATTTGGCTTGTTTATCATAGGTCGGTAATATTTGACATATATAAAGGTCCAGATCCTCACATAAAATTTTAAAAGTAAGATATAATTACTGTACATGATATATGGGGAAAACTGAGTCACAAGTATATGAAAGAGTTTGCCTGGCAACAAAACACTTCTGAGGGAATTTCTTTAACATTTTTGGCTTAATGGCTTCTTTACATACTCTTAAAGCAAAAAAGCAATCTATGAGATCCATGGGAAAGTGAAAGAGAAGTAGCTCACTCACTAATTGTACTAAATATTTAGATAGTTCATGGATTTACAAAGATGAAAAAGTCCCTTTATATGTGGGATAAACACAAACACACACACCTATATATTAGTTTTTAAGCAAGTGAAAGTGGAAAAATCTCAATTAGAATGAGGAAATTGCTAACAATTGTGAGAGAAAATTTATAATCATCTGGATAGAAGTTCAAAGACAAATTCAAAATTAAAATATAGGGTAAGTCCATATACCTACTAAGAGTCCTCAAGCAAAATAAAACAGAACCAAAACAAAACCAAAAAAAGAAAAAGAAAAAAGAAAAACAACCTTTGTTTTTACTGGTATGGAAGTGATCCAGTATCTGGTAAGAAACTTTTAAACTATTAAAATGTGTCCACAAACTAATCCAAATATTGATAAGAAATATTCCATTATTTGTTGCCAAATGTACACCTGTGGTTTCCTTCTTCTGTAGATACACTGTCCTAAAATTTCTAGATGAATAAAACTTTTTAGAACATGTAGATGTGAAGGCTATTGCAATCTTCAATTTTAAAAGATTTTATAAGAAAAATAGTTTCTGACCCAATGTTAATACCACATTCAAGTGTTTTAGACATCTTTGGTTTCCACTATTATAATAACATTATCTAAGTTTTTCATCCCAGAAAGTTATTTATAGACATCTCTATTAAGCATACAGATCTTTGGGGTGCCTGGGTGGCTAAGTTGGTTAAGTGACTGCCTTCGGCTCAGGTCATGATCCTGGAGACCCGGGATCGAGCCCCACATCGAGCCCCACATCGGGCTCCCTGCTCTGTGGGAAGCCTGCTTCTCCCTCTCTCACTCCCCCTGCTTGTGTTCCCTCTCTCACTGTGTTTCTCTCTGTCAAATAAATAAAATCTTTAAAAAAAAAAAAAGCATACAGATCTGTATACGGACAAAGACACACTCAATCTCTTTATTGTTAGTCTTAAATGCACTCTGCATGAATGTCATTATTTTTCCTTTGTTGTTGACAATAGCTACAACTTTTGCTAGTCAATATTTTTTAAGTTGAAATAATCCAGATGTTTAATGTGAACTTTAACATAATGCTAGCTAGAGGTTTCCACTAACGTGAGCTGCTTACCTACTTTGTGATAATTAAACTGTCTAGTATTTTTATCATTTCTGAGTTAAATATATAATTTATTTTGCTATAGTGATCAAATGGATTCAATTTGTAAATACACATTTATATTCAAATTAAATTCAAAATGTAAATACATAAAAACAGTTAGTTTTTTCATAATTGCCTTAGTTTTCCCTCTCATTATTCACGTCCAAGTTTGTCTTTTCTGTGATTTCACTCCTTTCTTTATTGAATTGTTTGATATTTGGAAGCTTCTTTTTTTTAACTTGAGAATCATTTCCTAGATTTATTTACTTATATATTTATATATTTATCTTGACTAATTCACTGATTTTTTATCTTTGTTGATTTTTTGAATTTTGTTTTCATTAATTTATTGATTTTTTGTTATTAATTTATATATTAATATGATTTCTTAAGTTTTAATAAATAAACTTATCCCAGTTATATTTGTTACTGTCTTAGTTTCATCTTTCTCCTGTGCTTTCAACATTGAAGCTGATTGAGTTATCTCAAATAAAATTTTCTGAACTTAAGAATGTCTTTTTGTTGTTTTTAAATTTTAAAATATCATTTTTTCTGCTGTTTGCCTCATATTTATCATGAAATATATTATTTATGATAAAGCTAACATCTACAAGATGCTCATTTTTTTCTGTTGAACACTAGTAACTATTAGACTTGTTAACATGCTTTGCTAGTGTTTTTGCTCACCTGTTCTTGCATTCCACTCTTTCATTCTGTTCTCCTTTTTCTTCTTAAGAAGTTACATCTTTAAAATTCTTTTAGCTGTGGTGTGTGTGTAAATCTTAAGTTTGATTGTTTGGTTTTGTTTTTTTACTTTCTTTAGTTTCAGGTGTAGAATTTAGTGATCCATCACACACATAAAATACCCAGTACTCATCACAAGTGTCTTCCTTAATCCCCATCACCTTTTTACCCCATCCCCTACTAATCTCCCCTCCCCTCTGCTCCAGTAACCCTCAGTTTGTTCTCCATAGTTAGAAGTCTATTTCCTGGTTTGTCTTTCTTTTTTTTTTTCCCCCATATGTTCATCTGTTTTCTTTTTCTTTTCTTTTTTTTAAAAAAGATTTTATTTATTTATTTCACATAGAGAGAGATCACAGGTAGGCAGAGAGGCAGGCAAAGAGAGAGGAGGAAGCAGGCTCCCTGCTGAGCAGAGAGCCTGATGTGGGCCTTGATCCCAGGACCCTGAGATCATGACCTGAGCTGAAGGCAGAGGCTTTAACCCACTGAGCCACCCAGGCACCCTGTTTTCTTTCTAAATCCACATATGAGTATTTGTCTTTATCTGACTGACATATTTTACTTAGCAACATACAATCTGCTCCAATCATGTTGTTATAAATGGCAAGATTCCATTCTTTTTTATGGCTGAATAATATTATATATAATATTGTATTCAGCCATATCATATATATATGACACCTCTTATTTATCCATTCATGAATCTATGGACACTTGGGCTGCTTCCATATCTTGACTATTATAAATAATGCTGCTATAAATATCAGGGTGAATGTCCTCCTTCAAAACTGTATTTGTGTATTCTTTGCATAAATACCTAGCAGTGTTATTGATGGATCATAGGGTAGTTCTATTTTTAACTTTATTAAAGAAGAATTTTTATTTATTTCACACAGAGAAATACAGCCAGAGAGGGAACACAAGCAGGGGGAGTGAGAGAGGGAGAAGCAGGCTTCCTGCCAAGCAGGGAGCCCAATGTGGGACTCGATGTGGGACTCGATCCGTGTCTCCAGGATCATGACCTGAGCCGAAAGCAGTCACTTAACCAACTGAGCCACCCAGGCGCCCCTATTTTTAACTTGTTAAGGAATCTCTATACTATTTCCATAGTGGCTGCACCAGTTTGGATTCTCACCAATGGTGTAAGAGGGTTCCCCTTTCTCCACATCCTCACCAACTTCTGTGTTGTTAATTTTAGCCATTCTGACTGACTGGTGTGAGATGGTATCTCATTGTGGTTTTGATTCGTATTTCCCTGATGATGAGTGATGTTGAATATCTTTTCATATATTGTTGGCTATCAACATGTCTTCTTTTGAGAAATGTCTATTCATATTTTCTGCCCATTTTTAAAAACTGTATTGTTTGTTTTTTGGGTGTTGAGTTTGCTAAGTTCTTTATATATTTTGGATACAAACTCTTTATTGGATATGTCCTTTGCAAATATCTTCTCCCATTCCATAGATTGTATTTTAGTTTTGATGATTATTTCCTTGGAAGTGCAGAAGCTTTTTATTTTGATGAACTTCCAATAGTTTATTTTTGCTTTTATCCCCCTTGCTTCAGGAGATGTATCTAGTAAGAAGTTGTTATGGCCAATGTTGAAAAGGTTACCATTCATTGTTTAGTAGCATGCTATTAATCTCCAGATATATGTGGTCTTACCAAATTTTTTCTTGGGATTGATTTCAAATTTCATAGTGTTGTGGTCAGAAAATATGCATAGTACAATTTCAGCCTTTTTGTACTTGTTAAACTTGACTTGTGACCTAGTATGTTATATATTCTGGAGAATGTCCTATGTGCACTTGAAAAGAATGTGTATTCTGCTGCTTTAGGATGAAATGTTCCAAATATATTTGATAAATACATCTGGTCCAGTGTGTCATTCAGAGCCATTGTTTTCTTATTGCTTTTCTGCTTAGATGATCTATTCATTGCTGTAAGTGGGCTGTTAAACTCCCCTGCTGTTATTGTATTATTATCAATGAATTTCTTTATGTTTCTTATTGATTTATATATTTGGGTGCTTCCGTATCTGGAGGCACAAGTATTTACAGTTGTTAGATTTTCTTGTTGGATAGTCCCCTTTATTTTGATATAGTGACCTTCTTCATCTCTTGTTACAGTCTTAGATTTCAATCTAGATTGTCTGATATAAGTATTGCTAGTCCAGCTTTCTTTTGATGGCCATTTGTATGAAAAAGGTTCCTACATCCCCTCACTTCCCATCTTCAGGTGTCTTTAAGTCTAAATGAGTGTCTTGTAAGCAGCACATAGATGGGTCTTGTTTTTTTTTTTTTATCCATTCTGATATGCTCTTATCTTTTGATTGGAGTGTTTAGTCCATTTACATTCAGAGTAATTATTGATAGATATGTATTTAATGCCATTTTATTTCTTGCTTTGTGGTTGTTTCTGGAGATTTTTTCTGTTCCATTCTTGTCTCTGTCACCTTTGGTCTTTCCTTCCCACTCAAAGAATCCCCTTCAATATTTCTTGCAGGGCTGATTTAGTGGACATAATCTCCTCTCCTTTTGTTCTGAACGATAACTTTGCTGGCTAGAGTGTTCTTGGCAGCAGATTTTTCCCATTTGACACATTGAATATTTCATGCCATTCTCTTCTGGCTTGCCAAGTTTCTGTGGAGAGATCTCCAGCTAGTCTTATGGGTCTTCCCTTATAAATTAAGGACTTTTTTTGCCTTCTTGCCTCTATGATATTTTCTTTATTACTATATTTTGCAAATTTAACTATAATATGTCCTGGTGTTCGCCTGCTTTTGCTGATATTGATGGGAGGTTTTCTGTCTTTCCTAAGATTCAGGAAGTTTTCAACTATAATTTCCTCAAATAACCTTCCTTCTCCTTTTCTCTCTTTTTTTTTTTCTGGGAATCCTATCATACAAATGTTAATACATTTGATGGAGTCACTGAGTTCTATAAGTCTACTTTCATCATTCCTCCTCTTTTTTTTCAGTTTCATTATTTTCCATAAATCTACCTTCTATATCCCTTATCCATTCCTCTATTTCTTCCATGCTTGTGTTCATTACATTTCAGTTGGTTTTGAATCTCAATTATTGTATTTTTTATTTCTGCCTGATTGGTTTGTTTTAACTCTTTTATTTGTGTGGTGTCTCCCTGATGTCTTCCATGCTTTTTTCAAGCCCAAGGAGTATCCTTATGATTGTTTTTTAAATTGCCCATCAGCCATATTACTTACATCTGGTTTGATTAGCTCTCTGACCTTTTCTTGTTCTTTCTTTTCTGTGTATTAGAAAAATCTAATGTTTTCTTCTGTGTACTAGAAAAGCCTGTTATGTTTCCTGCTCCTAAGAGTAATGGCTTTATGAAGAAGAAGTAATATAGTGTCCAGGGCCTGGCACTCCAGGAAGTGTTTCTGATGTGTGCTTCATGCATTCTGCTGCTGTGGTTTGGCTGCTCAATCCTGCAGGTCAGTCAGCTGAGATTCTCCTTTTCTGCAGTGGGCAGTATTTGGATATTGGCCAGAGTGTGGCAAGTTTTAACTACATGTGCTCCCTTCTGCTTGTTAAATGAGACCTTACTTCTTATAGCAGAACTCTATGGTCAGTAGATATGGTGGTTGTTAGGGTTTATGCTAATCTTCTCGGGGAGGGATCCACTGCACTGGTTCTTAGGCACACTTGCCTGAGAAATGCAGTACAAGCAGAGTGAAAGGGAGTGGGACTTGGTGTAAGTAGGTTAGGCAGCTAGTGTTGGTGCTGTGTTGTTTACTGAAGTCGGTTTATTAAGGGGAGGGACAGGGAAATGGCACAGTCAGCTCCTTTCTTTTCAGAGAGAGGACATGCCCCACCCCCCACCCACTATCTGCTTTCAGAGAAGCTTTTCTGGAAGAGTGAATAATTTCTCCTAGGGCATCCCAGGTATTTTCCAGATCACTCTTTTCATGCTGTCTGTCTCTGGGTTGCTTGCTTGCCTGAAGCAGAGCAGTGCACTTTGGTAGCCAAGCCTGTTGACTTTTAAAGCTCCGAATTTTAGGGATCTGGTGTGGCAGGGACCAACAGTGGTCTTCTGGGGGAGGATCTCACTGTTCTGGGATGGATGAAGGTTTGACTGAGATGGGCAGTCACACTAGAGTGCAGAGGCATGGGATTTAGAGAAAAGCATACTAAACAGCCAGTGTCCAGGATACCACCCTCAGCAGATGTCTTTGCACCTATGCTGAGGGGCAAGGGAGTGAAATGGCACCCACCAGCTCTTTTGGCCCCAGTGGGGCAATGGCACCTCTCACAGATGGGCTCCAAGAATGAAAGTCTCTCTCTGTGCACCTTAGGTGATCCTCAGAATGTTCCATCTGCCCTGGCATTGTTTAGATGCCTTCTTTCTAGGAGAGGGCAGGGATCTCAGAGGTTGATACTACCCAAGCCTGAAGTCCTCTAAAAATCCAGTTTTTGATCCCCACTGGTGACAAAAATTCACCAAAATAAGTCCCTTTCATTTTCCCAACCAATGACTTTGAGGATGTTCTCCTGTATGCCCTCTACTTTCTCCTGCCTTTCTCCATTACCAGGGCTCTCTCCCCTCTACACCACCTGTGATCCTTTTCTCCCCCAAACCACATATCTGCAGTTCCTACCTTCCTCAATGTGGCCTCTTCTCTCTGTACAGTCATGCAGTTTATTCAGTCTGTCCTCAAGTTGATTTCTTGAGTGTTCAGGATGGTTTGAGAGTTATCTGGCTGTATTTGAGTGACAAGGCAAGACAAGGATCCTCCTACTACTCTGCCATCTTAGCTATTATGAATTTATGAATTTATATCCACAGCAATTCAAGTCACCTCCCTCTCTCATCTAGGCTATCATGTACCTTCCTAACTTTTATCACTACTTGTGCTTCCCTTTTTTGGACCACCATTACATATTCTCTATATAAACACCCGAGTAATCCTTCTTAAGAACAGAAATTGGCCCATGTCACTCATTTGCTTTAACTTTCCAGTGGCTTCTTATACTTCAAATAAACTATTTCTTTTACCATGGTCTTCAAAGTTCAATATCAAGTAGCTCCATCTGTCTATTCTCATCATTATGATAGTCCCCTTATTTGCCAAATCAATGACACTCAAGTGTATTTATGTAAGAAAATATTATTAAACATTAGCACATTCCCTTTTTGGGATCATGTTATATATCTGTTAAAAAATATATAGGCCTGAGTAGGCTCGTCTTTAGCTTCCAAGTGTTTGATTTTCTCCTGAACTTTTTATGGTGATTGAGTTCCAGTTTCACAGCATTGTGGTCAGAGAATATGCAGGGAATAATTTCAATCTTCTGGTATCGGTTGAGCCCTGATTTGTGCAAGAGACATGAAGAGGCACTTCTCCGTAGAAGATATACAAACGGCTAACAGACACATGAAAAAATGTTCAGCGTCACTAGCTATCAGAGAAATTCAAATCAAAACCACTCTAAGATACCACCTTACACCAGTCAGAATGGCCAAAATTAACAAGACAGAAAACAACAAGTGTTGGAGAGGCTGTGGAGAAAGGGGAACGCTCTTACACTGTTGGTGGGAATGTAAACTGGTGCAGCCACTTTGGAAAACAGTGTGGAGATTCCTTAAAAAATTAAAGATAGAGCTACCCTATGACCCTGCAATTGCACTACTGGGCATTTACCCCAAAGATACGGATGTAGTGAAAAGAAGGGCCATATGCATCCCAATGTTCATTGCAGCAATGGCCACAATTGCCAAACTGTGGAAAGAGCCAAGGTGCCCATCAACAGATGAATGGATAAAGAAGATGTGGTCCATATATACAATGGAATACTATGCCTCCATCAGAAAGGATGAATATCCAACTTTTGTAGCAACATGGACCGGACTGGAAGAGATTATTCTGAGTGAAATAAGCCAAGAAGAGAAAGTCAAGTATTGCATGGTTTCACTTACCTGCGGTGCATGAGGGGTAAACTGGAGGACAGTGGGAGAAGGAAAGTAAATGGGAACTAGGGTAATCTAGGGAGGGAAACGAAACAACAGAGACTTTGGACACAAAAACAAACTGAGGGACTTGGAGGGAGGGGGGGGGAGGGATGGGAGAGCCTGATGGTGGGTACTGGGGACACCTAAAGTGTGGAGCACTGGGTGTAGGGAGCGGGGAATGAATCTTGGAACACTGGAAAAAAAAA